>JAMAFV010000022.1:0-117548 GCA_023625935.1 Eurotiales sp. R13A2
TACTTTTCCCATCCCATATGAGTAAAAGGGAAAAAGTCCCATCCCAGTTCCCGTTTCAGTGCCCACCCTAATCTAATCCTAGTCACAGAAATATTTTAGACCTAATATCTAACTATAGTTAGTTTTTTTTTGCTGGGATGATTAGTGCTATAAGCTATATATATCTCAATAGAAGGCTATACCATAATATATTTGATTTAACTTTTTATAATTATAATTTAATTTTCTATTTTTTTTTTTTTTTTATTTATTAATTTTTTTTTTAAGATATTTTTTATATCTAATTCCAATTATAAAAATATTTTAGATCTAATATCTAACTATTTTATCTTTAAATTATAATTTTATAGACAGAAAAATTCAGTATTATATTAAAACTATTAAAATTTAAAGATTTTTAATATAAGAATAAAGATCTGGATCTTTTTTTATAAAGATTAATATACTGCTAAAATCATTAATAATTTTTTTATTATCTTCTTAACTTATTTAGGCAAGAGTTTGATGATCTGTTCTTAGTTAAACATAAATAAAAGGCTCTCTGGTCTTGTGAGTAGGTAGTAGTCCACAGCTTGGTGATATATGCTGTTTATAAAGTGCTTTCTGGCAATCTTGTAGTAAAAAAAAAAGATATTAAGAATCTTTTTCTTTATATATTTAATATTACTCTTTAAAAAAGTAATTAATCTAATATTTATAAAATTAAATAATTATTAAGTTTTATATCTGATGAGAATATAAATTAATTTTTATTTATATTATTTAAAATTTTAATTAAATTTTATTAGTATTATAATACAGAATTATATAGATAAAAGATTATTTATGATTTAGATAGAATCTAACCTATATTAAATCTAATTAGTAATAATATTTAATCTGTAATAGTTTGGTGTGGGTTTAGTGGATTAAATCAACCCAAATCCCTTGAATATCGGTTTGGGTTGGGTTATAAAAATAAAACCTAAAACCCAACGATTTGGGTTTTACTTAGGTGAAAACCCGACCCAAATCGATCCATAACAACTCTACACAGTCTATTATTAATGTCTGTGTGCAACCCCAGATTGGGGTACTGCTCGGGCAGATAACCATCTGAGAGAGAGCCTATAAGTACCGGCTCTGATCCCCAGTAGTTAGTTCTAGAAATCAGCTGTCGTCTTCGTTACAAATATATATCTTTCCTTAGAACCTATGTCCAGACCATAACAGCTACCGTCGCCGCATCAATTGATATGGGCAAGTCTATCTGTTCACGCAGCTTACAGTCTACAAACTTCTTCCCTCAATTAAAGACGTTTTTCTGACTACGATGATTAATGAATAGACGATTGAATTGGCAATGTTAATGGCAATCTCTACTGCTTCAACCAAGAGCGAGGAGGCTGTTAAAGGCTAGGCGAGGCAAAGAAATTGGGTGGCGGCGGATCGCAGACCTATTACTATGTATTATTTATTCTTTATCTATACTGACACATCCACTATCTTACCAAATGAATAGTATAGAGACTGCCAAGCTACTTAAAATAACTCTAAAGATCAGGCTAAAATATTAAGCTTTCCCGGAGCTAGTTATGAGGTCAGACACCTCTTAAAGACAGGCAGGGCAGTTCTGGCATACTATAGACAGGATAATAATAACCTACAGTGATTGGGATGGGGACGTAGTTCGTCACTAGCTCGTACTGGACAGACACAGAAACGCCCGCCATCCGCGCCATGCCGAAGAGATGGAGCAGACGGTGACATGCTGGGCCATTATGATTCGTCGATATGGGTCAATTGCCAGCCTACGGACGGTTAATCTGCAAAACGGGAGTTGTCTGAAGGCTGGTTGTGCTGACGACGCCGCCCAAAGCGCAAGGCCTGATTGGCCTCAGGCACTCCACCGCCGGCCGCAGCAGCACAAAGATATGCCTCAAGAATCCCGCAGCCTAACAGATAAAGCCTCATAGCCGCTCTTGCGACGATGTCCTCGTCCATCCTGGCCATGCTCTCTCTTTGCAATGACTATCTCCATAACAAAGGGCTAGCACCTTGAAAATGAACCATTCAATGCCTCTTGTTTCCGTCCCTCTCGTGCCGCTGGAGGATGATGACAGCATAGACTCGCCGACTGCGTTCGCCGACGACGAGGCGTCCCTTCTCAATGGCTCTCATGTTGGTCGACGCAAAGCGCAGCCGTCTTGGGTCCTGCGATATTCCACCTATGCGTCTTCTTTAGCCAGGTGTCGACATTACCGTTGCAATGCACATCCTACGTCTCCGAGAGCTATAGTATGCCGATATGTAGTGCGTCCATTTTGGGGGATGGTTGTATTGCTGTAAGAAGTGCCTTGCCCTCGTGCGCGCTCGCAATGGGGAAATATTTGCTAATCCCATCGTCTTGGCCGTTTCAGAGGGCTCCTTAACGTGGTCTCGATTTTGTTGGGCGGCCTTTTTACCCTTTTCCCCGACGACTTCGACGACCGGCTCGACGCGTGGCTGTTGCCCAACCCCCGTCTGTCCTCTCCATTCTCCTTGAAACAGGCTACTCGCGGGATTCCAGTCAGCCGATGCCATTCCCACAACGATTACTGGCAAGATGCGCCGCTGTACTCGGCTCTTGGTGCGGGTTGTATCGGCGTCGAGGCGGACATCTGGCTGTCCGATCGAGACCTTCTTGTGGGCCACAACCCGTTTACACTTAGTCGCCGAGCCTCTCTTCGCTCTCTATATCTGAGTCCTCTGTTCGACATACTACACCAGCGCAACGGACGGGAGAATTTGTTGAATCTGCCGGACGGATTCAACTCCAGCACGCAAGTAGCCGGTGTCTTTGCTGCCGACCCGACCCAGACCTTGGTTTTGCTCATTGACTTCAAAATGGACGGTGATACACTTTGGCACCACGTGATGGAGGAGTTACAACCCATGCGGGATGCAGGATATTTGACATTCTATGATGGAACGACCATCCACGAAAGACCGATCACCGTTGTTGCAACCGGCGACGCGCCCATTCACCGGGTGGTGGAGAACGATACATACCGCGATATTTTCTACGACGCGCCGTTGGATAAGTTAACCTTGGCTCCAGAATTTGAATCAGAATCTGACCAGAGAGACTTCTCAATCGAATACGATCTCTCAAATAGTTACTATGCTTCGGTCAACTTTGGGAAGACAATTGGCGGTCTTACTAGAAACCGCTTCTCACAAGAGCAATTGGCTCTTATCCGATCTCAAATTCAGGCAGCACATTCTCGAGGTCTCAAAGTCCGCTACTGGGGCACGCCTTCGTGGCCCCGAGGGTTGCGCAATCACGTGTGGCATGTTCTCGTACGCGAAGGCGTAGATTTGGTCAACGTGGACGACTTGAGGGAGGCGACAAGGCAAGACTGGCGCAAGCACCGAAGTTGGCTACTGTGAGCCAAGAGCAAATCCTGTCTACTCTTTCGGAAGCGAGCCGATCGCAGAACGCAGCCATCTGCCATCCTCGAACAGGCTCCCATTCGGGCCAAGTAATAGGGTGACTTGACCGTCTCCTATGTCCGGTCATAAGCAAGGAAGTTTGGCATTTCAAAATAGCGTGGTCTCAAAGTGGTCATGACCTTACGAACGCACGCTTTCTCATTGTATTATAAATGTACGAAGTTTCATGTTTGGATTATGAGCAAGCAAAGACAGAAATCGCAGCCTCTCATTGGATCTATATACATGTATATTTTTAACTGTGGGAAGATTTGATATACTAAGCTTAGTTTGGACGTTTTGTCGGCAGAGGCTGGATTTTCTGGTGTGTCGTCAAGGCGTTATAAGCCACTTTTGTCAAAGGAATTGAATTCTTCGGCCCCCGCCACCAGGCTCCTCGTGTCTCTACAGCATTCATTGGAAGCTTTCAGCCTCCCGACGGCGATCGCACAGCCCAATAACTCAAACAAGTGATCACCCAATAGAGAACACCTTTTGCTTTCCATTTTGAGTTTGGGCGCCAGCTGCTTACCATAACAGGAATAGTCGCATCTATTGCCAGAAAGGGAAGTCTGTCGGCAACTGGATGGTTACCCTTTTCGGTCGTGGCAACAGCACTGCGAAAGTGTCGGGTATATAATGACCATATTTTGGCATCAACTATTGCTTTTTTACAAATTATCACACTATTGAATAATTATATACTCTCTGTCACGTCATGGGTATAATTAGAGACGTCATTGGCTCCGCTATGGGAGCGGATCAAGTCAAGAATGGCTTCAGTTCACACCGATTCTCTTCTCCGTCTACCCAATACTCTCGGCCATCGTCTGGCCAGCGTTATTCCACCCCACCAGAATATACTGAACGAGATACACGAATGCAGAGCCGAAGCCCGAACTATTATTTATCACGAAACTCTAGTTATAGCTATGATGGCCGTCGGTCTTACTCTCAAAATGACACGCGAAACGGCCAGTATGATAACTCATATGACGCTGAACCGTACCTGCCTCCCAACTATCAGTCAACTGTGAATACTCAAACGCCTTTTGGCACGAGACAGGGGTACAGCAGAAACAGCGATTATCCGCGTACCGGGAATTTTCGGCCGTTGGCTTTGCCCCAGATTGCTTACGGCGACGGACAACCTTTTCTTCGTGGATACAGTGCTGAGCTGGAAAACTATGGTGTCTCTTTCAGAGACTTTATCAGATGTTTGGACACTATAAACCAGGCCATCATCCCCAATCCAGAGGCACAGATCTTCCAGAAAGGGGCTAATATCGCTGGATGGTTCTTGTATGTTGCTTTCATCGGTGGATCTTGTTTTGTATTAAGCTGACCTTTTATGTTCACAGACCCGGAGCCGCCTCCATTGGACTCACAGCGGCTCAAATCGGAGTTGGACTCGGCACAGCAATGGGACATTCGTCAACGGTGTCTAAAGCGCTCTTACAGGCTAATCTGGAGCTTTTCCTGCCGAATGGCCTTGAAATATGGTATGTTCAATTCCTTTCCTGTTCAGACGCACTTTCTAATCTATCGCTAGTATTGGCAAATCCAAAGACGTCGAAGCCGAAGTTGGCCTCGCATCATCTACGACGGGGAGAGCAGCGGCATCGCCAGAAGATAGGATATCATGTTACGGCAACCTCATTGCTCCTCTTACGGATGTGTTGCCACCACTGCAAAACAGCGGCCGTCAGGATCCGCTTGCAGCGTTTGGGCGAACACTCAACAGCAGGGACAACGACAAGAAGATGCGTAGAGCGCAGAAAAAGTTGGACAAAGGAGAGACCAAGCGATTTGATGCTCTAGAAGGGAGTGTTCAGTGGGTAAGATTGACAAGTTTCCTATATGGTGTGAGCCGCTGCTTAATATGTCGTTTAGGTCATGGTTAGACAAGCCACGCCTGCTGCCGTGGAGAACTGGCAGAGGATGCTGCAAGCTAGTGACGGGGTAGGAGATAGGAGATAGCCGGGAAACAGATAAAGACAGGGATGGTGAAGTAGTAATGAAGTGCTCTGTTACTTGCATTCTAAACCTACATGCTTGCTGAACCAGATTGAGTCAGGGCCCATGTGATATTATTTTAGATTAGGCGTTATATTTATGTTAGACTTTATGAATGACAACTATCGCTCTAGATTGTTTATATGTTGCGCAATCACCCAGCATGCTATCACTTTATGTTGAATCAAGCTCATGAAACACTCATCAGAGATAAGCCAATGTCTGTCTATCTCAGTCGCAAATTGCCGGACTAACGTGCCCACCTTTACAACTTTCCGAGAGTTTTTAGTGCCGTTGAGATGTTTTAAGAATATAAGTCGACCCCACGTGGCTACCAACGGTGGGATTCAACAACACATATATTAATATTGATTATGATAAGCAAAGTACCTTGCAGAGCGCCTGCATCTTAGTGGGTCGGTCACTATGATCATATTGTTATGCACTTATTTGGCTGTCTTCTTAAAAATATACCAGGCTTGATCTTAGCTCTGCGAGTGACAGTTTGTTAATAAATATTGAAGACGATATATTGAAAATGAGAGGATGGCCTAAGGCTTGCCTGCTATAAGCAAAAATCATCTGGAGCGCTAAACGAACTCTGGATCACTTTACTAAAATAGCTATCTGCAAATTAGTCCCAGGATCTAAGAACCTGAAACGGCGCCACTCGATATTACATGCAAAAGCCGACACGAGCCCTGTGCTGAATCAGTTAGTGGCCGCCGCTGATATTAACTACAAATCTCACCCTGATGGATCTCATCAATTGCTCTTTATCTTAAGAGCTTGCTCCGAACAATCATAGATCAGGCGGCCGACTTGGTTACCACGTCTTACATCTAACACATTGCGACCCACTTCCAAGTAACTCTAACCTCACCATCGCTCGATTTCTCGCTGAAAATAAATGCCGCCCCAGTTGCAGAATACAGCGCTTTTCGTTGTAGTAGATTTCAAAAATAAGCACTTCCTAGCTTCAAACTAGGTAAATTCGAACGAGCCGTGGAGAACTCAATATATCACCAGCCATACGATTGGTTGAACGGCGGAGAAGCATTGGTCAATCTTCAATGGTTGATCACTTGACAGAGCCACTGTGACGTATCTGAGTTGATGAGCAATGGAAATTTATTGTGGAATGGTCCTGACTATGTCGTGGAGGTGGTTCTTCATAGAAATGACTAGCAGGTTAGCAGAGTACGGGGCGTGCAGTATACCCACGACTACCATGCTAGTACACATGAAACGCATATCCACCAACGAGACCGTTCTTGGAATTTCTGGCATTGGTGTTACGCTCTTTTAAGGGCAGCGCAACGTAGTGCCAACGCAGTTAAATGCATCTTTTAGCCGGAATTTTCATGAATTTTCGGCTGTTCAGCAGATGGCGTGGGATGGGATCCATACTCTCGTGGGCAGCAACGAACATAAATACATCACAAGTCCCCGGAAAATCTGAGCGATGATCATCACAACAAACCAACACTCCGCCCTTGAAATCAATTCTCACTACAGCATGAGCGTTCTCTCAAAAGTGTTTGTTTGGGGACTCTTTGCCCCACTCCTAACCTCCGCATCGGCTATCCGTCGCTCTGTCCAGCAGGGATGGTCTCTGCAATCGAGCAGCTGCCCGAGCGGAACAGACTCTTGCGGTGGCGGAGGATGCTGTCCGTCTAGCTTGTATTGCTTTGCGGCCCAGAATGATGAAGTCGCTTCGTGTTGTGCTTCTGGTAAGTTTTCCATGACTGTCACAGGATTGACACTGATATATATATTGCTTATAAACAGATTCCGCTTGCGTCGGTGCCATTGAAGGGTCTGTAGCGTGCGCGGACTCGAGTTGGTCACTGTGGAAGGGCTTTCAGGGCAATGGCTTTTGTTGCCAGGTTGGGTTGGTTGGGGTGTATGAGACCTCGGGCAACGTTGCTGGAACATGTGTGGCGTCTGCATCAGTAGGGACTTCTACGACTGCTGTCTTGGTGGGTGTCATCTTGCTATTTTTCTTTTCAAAGCATACTACAGTCAAGAAGTGGACTGACATTTAGCGTTTGTGACAAGATGTCGACTGGCACAGGAAGCACTGCTACGTCCACGACCACGACCACTACTTCTACAAAACCTGCCACTTCGACGACATCTACTACTACCTCTAAGACATCTTCTACTACTACCTCTACAAAGTCTACTACCTCTAGTACCTCTACTACTACGACCTCTTCGACTACTTCTTCCAGCCCATCTTCTACTGGTCGTGCGGTCTTTGCTCACTACATGGTAGGTCTGACCTATCTACCTCCAACATGGTATTATAACATATTTGGGATCATACTGAGAAACTTTTAACAGGTCGGAACGATGACTTCTGCAGAAGCTGTAACAGACGTAAATGATGCTATCGCCGCTGGCTTTGATGGTTTCGCGTTGAACACCCACACAATCAGTTCAAGCGACACCTGGAACACCGACGCCCTGGACTACCTGTTTGCAGCGGCAGCTGGAACCGACTTCAAACTCTTCATCTCGTTCGACATGAGCTGGGGCCTGGATGTTTCCAGCCTTGCCGCATTTCTCGCTCCCTATGTTGCCGAGGATGCATACTATTTCGTGGACGGGAAGGCCTTCATTAGCACATACACTGGGGGCACAATCTCTAATTCAGAGTGGGATGATGATTTCATTGTTCCTCTCCAGGAGACATATGACATCACTCCGTATTTTGTGCCCAATTTCGGTGACTACCCCGGCTATCCCACCGGTGTCTTTAGTGCTTTCCCGATCTTGTCCGGTGTATTTACGTGGGAGTCAGCCTGGCCGTCTGCAGGAACTTCGCCGGCCAACGTGAGTGACAGCGTGGACGCGGAAGCGTTGGCGGAAGCACACGCAGCCGGAGCTGTGTATATGATGCGTAAGCTTTACCGAGTGGGTGTATCTAATGAACATATGCTGACTGAGTGCCATATATCTAGCTCTTTCGTCTTTTCAATTTAAGTATCTTGGGAGCGGCGAGGACTGGTACCGCATAGGCGAAGACAACTTGCCCCAGCGCATGGGCCAGATCTTAGACCTGCAACCCGATTTTGTTGAAGTCATCACCTGGAATGATGCCGGAGAAAGTCACTACGTCGGCGACTTTTGGCCTGAGCAAATTGCCGGAACTATTGAAGGGGATTACGCAGATGGCTTCGATCACAAGGGCTGGCTGCAGATTATCACCCCATTCATTAGTGCCTACAAGGCTGGCGCCACAGATGTTTCCCAGATAACTCCTCCGGACGACGCTCCGGTGGGTGCACTTTGGTATCGCACGCTGTTGACAAGTGCAAGCTGCTCGTCCACCATCTCCAACTACCAGTCTGCCCTGGATGCTGTGAACTTTGCTGTCCTCCTGCCGTCTTCGGGATATACAATCAATGTCTATAGCAACTCGGAGCTGATCGGTAGCTTCCCCGGCGTCACTGGGCTGAACTAAAACAGCGTTGCCGGCCTCCAAGTTGGCAGCGGTCAGTATATGGAGGTCTTGGACAGCGCAAGCAACGTCGTGGCCACCGCGACAGGCACGAAGGATGTGGCTGCGGAGAGCACGGCTAGTGTGTGCAATTGGAACTACGAGGTGGTCGGTCTGTCTTGAGAGTAGAAATAAGAAGGGGTCAAGTGATGTGGATTGTTCATTTAACGTATTCTTCGCGTGTGTTGGATATACTTGTTGAGATTTATGGAAAAACCCCCCAATTCCGTATCGTCCAATTCCGTTCCGCGGTCAGATGTATGCATCTCCGCGAGTGTATATATTTTGGATGTAGATATAACTGCCACCAATCACCCAGCTCCTCAATATCCCGCATAATAATAAAAAAACTCAGAGCTGATCCGAACCATGAAACAAATCTGACTATGGGGTCCGGGGGCGGCATCGTGTGATCCACCTACCCCGCACAGTGTGATTGGGCTCTGTGGCCCCTGACGACCCGGCAACTTCGCAGAGACTTCTCTATAAGACCCACGTGTTGGCCGTCTAGATCCTGCTTCAACCCCGGCACTGCACGCTCCTTGTCCGATTGTTAATCCAGGGCCCTGTCTACATCAGCCATGCCGTCAATACCGTGCGACGCTTGCGCGCTTCGCCGGGTCAAGTGCGACGGAAACAACCCGTGTCGGATCTGCCTCAAAAATGACCACCGTTGCACCTTTCTGAAAGTCCGACGGCGCCGGGGGCCAAAAGGCCCTCGGAAGTCCACCAAAGTCAAGCTGGAGCAACTACAGGCACAGCTATCGATGCCCCCGACAGACACACGAGCCGAGACGTCGGATCCGAGATCGATTTCGTTAGAGACCTATTTTACCTATCTCGACGTCTACAAGGACACACTGTACACGACATGGCCGATCGTCTCCATCGATTTGCTGAAATCGCGACTGAGCGAAAACCGGGCTGTCGACTCCGAATCATACGCGCTGGCGGCGGCACTGAGTGCAGCAACAATCGTGCAGTTGAAGCTGTCATGGAGCAAGGCCATGACCGAAGCCCTCGTGATGGAAGGAGAAGACTTTGTGCGCGAGTGTCTACGACATCGCAACCAATGCAATTACCAGCACACAATCACTATAAATCTACTTCTCACTTCCCTCTTCCTCCACATATACTATGCAAACACCGGGCAAATAAATGCAGCGACCTTTGCCCTACGTGAGGCCGTCACCTATGCCGACCTCCTTCGTCTTGGAGATTCAGTCACATTGAAATCCGTCTGTAGGGATGAACGAGAGCTACGGCTTCGCGTCTTTTGGGTGCTTTTCGTGACGGAACGGTAAGTGGAACCACCATCCTCATCCCGAGGACCGAAAATTGATGCAGTTAGAACTTTTTGCATACAACACCGCATATCTATGACCATGCAGAAAATCAACGAGTATCCCACGTTCCTTGACGCCCACGACGCCAACCCACATTCTGTCGGTGGGTTTTGCGAACTGATTCGTTTGTTCACGTATGTAGAAACTGGGTTGGTGCAATCGACAGCCCTTGAGCAAGCCCCGTCGACATTGTTGTACAGTAAAGATGAACTGCAGTCCATCTCCACCAATCTTGACTCTCACTCCCACCATTTGGAGTCTTTGGGAGATTTGCAAATTGCCGACATTGAAACCACGCGGGCTTGGCTGAGATCCCTTGTATGGCAGCATGCCGCCTCCCGGTTTATGCTCAAATCCGACGCGCCAGATGTGCACTTTACCCCAGAGTATCCGTTTCATCTCGCCAGAGATTTGCTGTCTTTTCTGTCCAAGGTGCAATCAAACTCGATCCGTGCCCACGCGTATTCAATGGTATGTTTGCCGTCTATTTCGCCATGTTAAGAAATCAGTATGTTCTGATCGATCATCCTATAGGAAGTCAAATTGTCCCAGATTGCACACTCTCTTCTCGACACCATGGCCGTGGTGCCGTCCATTGGACAAATGCGTCGTCAACAGTACGGACCGGAGCATGTTGTTTTGGCGCTCGAGCAGCTGCTCGATTTCACGGCGAGGGGCAAGTCGGAGCATCTTTCTCTTTTGCATGCCCGCATGAACGAGCTCGGGGTATCAGTGCCCACGAGGCTGTGCCTTACCCTTCCGGATCATTCTCCTCCAGCACACCTTGACACTGACGCAGATGAGAAAAGCGAATTAGGCTCTGTGGACAGCAGGGTGTATGATGTTGGGTCAGATGGCGAGATGGACACTTTAGTATTGAATACTCTCTGGAATGCGGAGGTACTAAGTATGTGACATTAGGAATCCTTTCGGGATACCGCTTCGGGATAGTATCGTAGCTATTGAAGATCCACTGCAGAAGCTCATTTTCCTTTTTTTCTTTTTTGAAAAACGAGATTTAAAAAACTTCTCACACCTCCTCATACTACGGTATGTGATCAATCACACTTCGCATGATCGAGTGACTAGTGTTACTAGACCCTTGTAACGTTGTGCTCCACTCTCGCTGAAACTCTCGCTGCAATCTCCACCCCACACCAGGTGCGGAGTATCGAGGAGAACTAGGAATCTCGCCCTATTAGGAAGGACATTGTTATGCAGCACACCTTTCGTGATCCTCCCCTTATGGTCGAGCATTGACGCATGTCAGTGCGGGGACAGCTTCGGGAAAATTTGTTGATTCTCACAGACAACCCCCACCGTTCAGGCAGTTTTCACGAGAATTGCAACGAGCTTGTAGAGCCATTTATATTTATAATAGTCTGTCAATTCTTTTTAAAAGGCATTGTTCATAACATTCATTCTTTTTAGTTGTCACATTCACCATGCACCGCTACTCCTTCCCCAGGGCACCGGTCGCGCACCCAGAAGCCACGGTCGGTGATGCAGAAAAGTCCTATCGATTCACAGTCCTGACGGACGGTCTTTTGCGATATGAGTGGGCAGATGATGGATGTTTTGAGGACCGAGCCTCTGTGCTGGCTATCAACAGGAAGCTCCCCATCCCCGAATTCCGCGTGTTGGAGGACGACAACAGTCTGCAAATAATCACCTCGCGATTCCATTTGACATACGACAAAGAGACATTCTCCCCTAGCGGTCTGAGTGCCGCTATAAAAGGTTTCTACGGAGCCCATAGCAGTACCTGGCGTTATGGCATCCCTAGTGAAACTCTCGGCGGTACTGCGCGAACGCTCGACGAGATCAATGGAAGACTCGATTTCGAGCCGGGCATTGTCGCTCGCAGAGGCTTCGCAACTCTGGACGACTCGAGTTCTATGCTCTTCGACGAGAACGGATGGCTCGCGATCCGTCGACCGGGAAGTGGCCGTGTGGATGGCTATCTCTTCGCATACGGACATGATTATCGAAACGCCGTCCGCGCGCTCTATGCCTTGTCAGGCCCCCAGCCACTGCTTCCACGTTGGGCACTGGGCAATTGGTGGAGCCGATATTACGCCTATACCGCTGATGAATACTTGGCGTTGATGGATAAGTTCCAAGAGAACGGCATTCCTCTCTCCGTCGCCGTCTTGGATATGGATTGGCATATTGTGGATGAGGAGTGTGTCAAGAAATCGGGTGTTACTGGTTGGACGGGATATACCTGGAACAAAGCCCTAATCCCTGACCCGCCACAATTCTTATCGGAGCTGCACCGTCGGGGCCTGAAAACGTCCCTGAACGACCACCCCGCTGATGGAGTGCAGAGTTACGAAGAACTCTATGGCAAGATGGCTGCAGCCCTAGGCCGTGATACTTCCTTGGGAGATCCCATCTCTTTTGACATCACAAACCGCGCCTTCCTTGATGCATACTTCGACATCCTTCATCGGCACTTTGAGAATCAGGGGACTGATCTCTGGTGGGTGGACTGGCAGCAAGGCCCCTATTCCCGGATTGCTGGAATTGACCCCTTGTGGGTATTGAACCACTTCCATTTCCTGGATAGTGCGCGAGAAGGCCAACGCCCGTTGACCTTTTCGAGATACGCAGGACCCGGAAGCCATCGGTATCCAATTGGGTTTTCGGGTGATACGTTTGTCACCTGGGAGTCGTTGGAGTTTCAGCCAGAGTTCACAGCGACCGCGTCAAACATTGGATTTGGATGGTGGAGCCATGATATTGGCGGACACATGCACGGAGTGAGGGATGAGGAGTTGCTGGTTCGCTGGGTCCAGTATGGGGTCTTCTCGCCAATCCTGCGTCTGCATTCTTCCAATAATCAATGGAACCTGAAGGAGCCGTGGATGCAGGATGCTCAATTCGAGCGGGTTATGACTGACTTCCTCCGCTTACGCCACCGGCTTATTCCTTATATCTACACCATGAACGTCCGGGCAGCGACGGAAGGGCTCCCGCTGGTGCAGCCCATGTACTGGGGCTACCCAGAAAGAGAGGAGGCTTATCAGTGTGCGAATGAGTTTCTCTTCGGCTCGGAGCTTCTCGTTGCCCCAATCACTGCGCCACAGGACATAAAGACACGCAGATCCAGAGTCCGGGCATGGCTGCCCCCGGGTCGACACGTCGATATCTTCACCGGGACAGTGTATGACGGTGACCGTGAGCTCTGGCTCTATCGCCCACTAGCATCGTATCCTGTTTTCGCGCGAGAGGGTGCGATTATTCCCCTGGACGGGGCATCCAAGCCTGCCAATGGTGGTGACAATCCCAGCGAGATCGAAGTCCTTATTGCTGTTGGAGCTGACGGCGATTTTGAACTCGTGGAGGACGACGGTGAGGGAAGTGAAGTTGATCAAACGTCGTTCCGGCGAACGTCTATTTCTTTCCGAAATGAATCCGGAGAAATACGCATCGGACCGTGTTCGAGTACCCAACCAGGCACAGTCTCGAAGTCGCGTCAATGGAGAGTTCGGTTGCTGAGTTACTCCTCACTCCCGGACCAAATCGACGTGACAGTGAATAATGAGACGAGGACATGTGAAATCGAAAAAGTGTCCAATGGATCATTGATCAAGCTGGGCGAGTCAGGACCTAATGACACTATCGTTCTGAGATTAGGATCCCGGCCACAGCTTGCCGTGCAGTCGCCCGCCGCGGCTATAATGAAGTTCCTTCGCGATGCACAGATCGAGTTAGACCTGAAAGAAGAGATTTGGAAAATCGTAGCGAAGAAGGCTCCCACAACAGTTCGTGTTACGCAACTGCAAGCTCTCGACCTTGATCACGCGGTGCTATATCCCATGTTGGAAAGTCTGTTAGCCGACTCGCGTTCAGTTCACCCGTGATACTGGGTTGGCGGTGAATAGTATCGAATCAATCAACTCTAGAACGTTTTGTACGGAGAATTTAGTTGATGAATTATCTTTAGATAGAGAATACACTGTCCGTTCTTATACTAAACCAATTATTCTATCGACGCCTCTAGCCTGGTCTCTCCACAAGGAGAGCTGCTGACGACAAGTACAATGTACCATAATCAAGGATAAAGAGCCGGAACACATGTTGAAAAGCCAGTTTGCCCCTTTGGCCGTTTTGTATATTGCTGATTGGGTCAGACGCTGGATTGCCCAACAGACAAACATCCAGCGAGGAATTCCCCGCGAACGCCAAAAGCGGGGACTTTTACGACGTACAACATAGAACAAGGGGACCAGCCAATAAGGGTTGCGCGAGTAACTTAAATTCTCGGCTTGTCTAGCCCGTTGGGACTAGAGAAATAGCGAAATAAACTGCGGTTGGCGAGATGCGGCCCAGGGTCGTACGCAGTAAGGGCGAGAAATTAAGCGAGAATTTGAGCGAGCAAGTGTTTACCAGCCAGCACACAAAAGCTTCATCCCCGGACCTGGATAGCACAACATGCTTCTATAAAATGAGTGCTAAATCCCTACAAGTGCTTTCTGTGCATTAGCAGTTATCTCTCACATTTTCTTTCTGCATGATAATTCTCTCCCAGCATCGACAAAGTTCGAAAGGTTGGCTGCCATCATGAAAGACGAGGCTATCCATGTCGAAACCAAGGCGTCGTCCGCCCAGGACACCAACACCTTGGGTATCGACGATGAAATGCTGCTGATGATGTCGGAGCACATTCCGGATTTCACGACGACCATGGCCAGCGCACGACGGGCCACCAAGTTTGAACATAGCCTTACCAATTGGGAAGCCTTCAAGCTCTACCCCAAAGCCATATTCTTCTCCTTCGTCCTCTCGCTGGCCATCATCATGGAGGGCTACGACACTTCGCTGCTAGGCTCTTTCTATGCGTATCCGGTCTTCGCTAAGCGGTTCGGTGTGCTGGCGAGCAATGGCACCTACCAAGTCACCTCCCAGTGGCAGTCTGGCTTGCAAAACGGGACCCAGGTTGGCCAGATCTTGGGTTTGATGTGCGGTGGTTTAATTGCGGATCGTTTTGGGTACAAAAAGACAATGATAGGATCCCTTATCTGTATTATTGGATTCATCTTCCTCCTTTTCTTTGCCCAGAACATCGGCATGCTCTTTGCTGGCGAAATCCTCTGCGGTTTGCCGTGGGGTGCCTTCCAGACCTTGACCACAACTTATGCTGCCGAGGTGAGCCCGGTTATACTGAGGCCGTACCTGACCACCTACGTCAATCTGTGCTGGGTGACCGGCCAGTTTATTTCCACTGGCGTGCTCCGTGGTCTTCTCAGCCGCACGGACGAATGGGCCTGGCGCATCCCCTACGCCATTCAGTGGATCTGGCCCGTTCCCATCATCGTTGGTGTTCTCTTTGCTCCAGAGTCTCCTTGGTGGCTGGTTCGGCACGGCCGAACCGAAGATGCTATCCGCGCGCTCTCCGCTCTGTCCTCGCCCCGGCGCGACTCCATGGGTTATGACATAAACGACGCCGTGGCAATGATGGTTGTGACCAACACACACGAAGAACTCAGCCGCAAGGGTGTCTCGTACTGGGATTGCTTCCGTGGCGTGAATCTGCGCCGCACTGAGATTGTGTGCTGTGTCTGGATGATCCAAGTGTGGTGCGGTATCTGGTATGGGGGCAACGTAACGTATTTCCTGCAGCAAGTTGGCTTCTCCTCCGACCAGTCCTTCGACTTTGGCCTCGGCACAAATGCAATTGGCTGGCTGGGCACAGTGTGTTCGTGGTTCATCATGCAGCGCATCGGCCGTCGCACGCTGTACGTCGGCGGTCTGGCCATCATGTTCACCATGCTTTGCATCGTGGGCTTCATGGGCATTCCTTCCGGTACATCGTCCGGAATCAGCTATGCGTCGGCTGCTATGATGCTGATCTTTGTCTTTTCCTACGATCTTACCGTTGGGCCTGTCGGGTACTGTCTGGTCTCAGAAATCCCCTCCACCCGTCTGCGCATTAAGAGCGCCGTTCTTGCCCGCAACTCGTATAATATTGCAAGCATCGTCGCCAACTTTCTCAACCCGCCTATTCTCAATCCTACTGCCTGGAATCTCAAGGGCAAGGGAGGCTTCATCTGGGCTGCGTTCTGTCTCTTGTCCTTTATATGGTGCTTCTTCCGTCTTCCGGAACCCAAGGGCCGCACACCGGCAGAGCTGGATATCCTCTTCGAGCAAAAAGTCAGCGCCCGCAAATTCTCGCAGATGCAAGTCAACCCCTTTCGCTCAAATAACTTTGCGATTACTGCGGATGAGGCCGAAGAGAAGTAAGTAGGGGACACCCTGGAGAGTAAGAAAGGATGACAATTTTATCTCCATATGGCCGTCACGATTGGCGTATCCTGTGGAGCGAGCTCTTTCTATCACAGCCTATGTATTGTTCAGCTTTCATAGTCGTGAATTCAATATTTCTATCTTATTTGAGTCCATATTGTAATGTTGTAGATGTAGATAATCAATGGATAAGCTGCTCGACACTTACCATAAGCATCCTTATCTTTATGATTCATTCTAACGCAACACAATTACGTTCCGCCGAAAGGGATATGTTGTGAGATGGAACCCATGATTAATAGATTAATAAACGGTCCATAGTGTAGACACTCTCATTCAAGAAGTTCATACTGTATCGTAGGATCAATATTTTTATTCATTAGTGGCAGATGTGGCCTATATCTGCGTGTGAGGTACCTGAGGAGTTGCACTCAGCGACCAGGCCTGCGTATTGATGAAGCTAACACGAAAAGTTTGCGCTAATGACTCGTCAACTACCATCGCCTGTGTTTTATGTTGCTTGTGTGTGATGCTATACAAAGCATCAGACTTTCATTGGCACCAGTGCTATGATCTTGCTCAGTTCATATAAACCAGCCTTAAAATTAATAGTCTCCCGACCAACTGCTGTATCCAATCAGTACATGCCGCAGCACACGTACTTAGTAGCTCTCTGTGGGCCCATTCAGATGGGTTATGGAGACCCCGGATAGTCTCACTAACTCCGACCGATTAAATCCGATGGAAACCCTGGGGTAGCGAGCAGCCTTAGTGCCATGTCACCATTTACTATGGAGTAAGCCATGGGTTGAGCTAAGAAGCACCACAATGTCGGGGCATAACCTCCCGATTGACCGACGCAGCGGACCGTTGACGCCGATGTAGTCAGTCAGGTGACGCGAGTCTCGTATGATAACCAGAAAAGGTTACCTGGCCAAAATGGTATTTGTGCTTCTTTTCTATTTATTTTTTTTTGTATGTAGTGAGTAGTTATGCTTCATACCGATTACTCAGCGGCTGGACATTCTTGAGCGCTTGCGATTCATGCAGATTCCAAGAGTATACGGCCGCCCGAAGCGCAAAACATCATGAGCGAAGAAAAGCTCGACGAGGCGGAGAAGACTCCACCAAACGAAGTCGCATCTCACGAGACTCTGAACGATAAAAGTGATGAGCTGTCCTTATCACGAAAAGCTGCAGAAGGCGAAAACAAGGATGTTGAAGGTAGTCCAACGCACGAGGATGTCCACAATGCCGGCATAGAAAAAGACCAGGAAGGAGCTCCATCGGAAGCCCAAAGCGAACAAGGCACTTATGTATCTGGAGTTAAGCTTTTTCTTGTGTGGGCGCCTCTCTCTCTTGTGGTATTCTTGATGCTGCTGGATATATCAATCGTCGCGACGGTAAATCTCCCCCTACTGGAGTTACCATTGGCGCAGCGTGTGTTCTAACAAAGGCAATATCGCAATGCAGGCCGTTCCTAGGATAACAAGTGATTTTCACTCGCTCGGCGACGTGGGGTGGTATGGCAGCGCATACCTTCTGGCCAACTGTGCGCTGCAACCACTGGCTGGGAAATTGTACACGCACTTCCGCTCGAAGGTGAGTTCCTGCTCTAGAAGCCACATGAGGTTAATTCTAACTATGGTAGCCCATTTTTCTGGCATTTTTCTTTATTTTTGAACTGGGATCGCTGCTCTGCGGCGTTTCAACGTCATCCAAGATGCTGATAGTAGGACGGGCTATAGCAGGAATGGGCGGTGCTGGATTAGTAAACGGTGCCTTGACGATTATTTCATGCAGTATACCGCTGCACAAACGGCCTGGTACGTTGGATGATATGTTTGCTTTATGAACTTGATAACTAAATTGAATAGTGTACTTCGGAGCCATGATGGGAAGTAAGTAAGTACAGCAAATCACACCAAGACATATTCTTACATATTCTTGTAGTTGGGCAGATGGGTGTGGTGATTGGGCCTCTTATCGGCGGCGCTTTCACCGAATACACAACATGGAGATGGTGTAAGTCATTTGAAGTTATCGAAAGACCTGTCTTAAGCTGACAGAAAACAGGCTTTTACATCAACTTGCCCATCGGCGGCGTGGTGGCAATCATGCTTTTTCTCACCCGTATCCCTGATACCGATAAGACCCGCGACCTATCCATCTTGCAAACCATCTGGACTAAACTTGATCTCATTGGATTTGTCCTCTTTGCCCCGTCGACTATCCAGCTTCTGCTGGCACTTGATTATGGCGGCAATACGTATCCCTGGAACAGTGCAACTGTGATTGGGCTTTTCTGCGGCGCGGGAGGAAACTTTGTTGTATTTCTTATTTGGGAATACTATAAAGGGTATGAAGCGATGCTCCCGCTCTATTTCTTAAAGCAGAGAAGAGTCTGGTCAAGTTGCATGTACGCGTTCTTCTTCTTCTCGACGATGCAGGTCGTTGTCTATTATTTGCCGATATACTTTCAAGCTATCAAAGGGGCATCACCTATGATGAGCGGTGTCTACCTGTTACCTAGCATTCTCAGTCAGCTGGTCGGCACGATATTATCAGGTGTCCTAGGTCAGTGTCCCCGTTAAACAACAAGGGCAAAAAGGAAAAAAAAAAAAAAAAAAAAAAACCAAACAATAGGGACAAAAACTAACACATTGGCTCCGCTCCTAGTGACGAAACTTGGCTATTACCTACCGTTTTGCGTGGCCGCTACTGGTCTCGCCACTATCGGTCACGGTCTGCTTTCTACGTTTACCCCGTCCAGCTCCACCGGTATATGGATTGGATATCAGATCGTTGTTGGATTCGGCCGTGGTCTCGGGCTGCAAATGCCGTTTGTGGCGATACAAAACACGTTGCCACCATCGATGGTCTCAATCTCCATGTCTTTATTGACATTTACGCAGACACTTGGGGGAGCAATGATGTTGACTTTTGCCGAGACAATCTTCTCCAACAGCCTGCGGGACCTGATTCCTAGATACGCCCCTGGCGTTAGCCCAGAAGTGGTTGTCGAGGCAGGCGCAACCAATATCAGGGCCGTCGTTCCTGATGCAAAAGAACTGAATGAAGTGCTGATTGCGTACAACAAGAGCATCGATCGTGTCTTTTATCTAGCTATCGCCCTTTCCGGCGTCGGTTTCTTGTTTGCGTGGGGAATGGGATGGAAGGATATTCGGAAGAAGGAGAAAACAAAAGAACACCAGGAAGAGAAAGCTGAAGCAACGTGAAACGCACTGATGGGCATTAAGCAAGGTGTTTATTCTAATGGTAATTAGAGTACGTGACGAGTGACGAGTGACGACCTGGAGACTTTCATCTATGAGGTCACTTTCTGTATTGAATATAATGTCTTCTCCTCTCCTTTTTTTTCTGACCGGGTAATGATACGCGTAAAAAGTTAATTAAATTGGCTATTTGCACAGCAGGTGAGGGTGCGCCTATGTTCAACTTTAGACAGTATTCAAGCTGCCCTACAAATATAACTGAATTTGTCACACCGCGACTGGTATTTGTAGGTCGGAGCGCAGCTTCATTGCAAATACTCCGAAAAGACCTTTCGTGAGAGGTCACTCCGCTAAAAAAATACATTCAAACAGAGCTTATTATAATCAGATTTATAAATGTCTCTTGTGTCGTTTATAGAGCTGTTCTTTCGGGCTGTAAAGATAGAATACCGCCAAGGCCGCAGAAGGTTTAGAATCAGCCGAGTAAGCGTCGCGTAACACGTGCATAATCATTAAAAAAAAAAGCAACTGTCATCGTCCCGAACTGCCCCTCTCTCGCTAAAATCCAAAACAACCATTTTAACCCAAAAATAGATCGGCTTTCCGCCATGCGTAACAGAGGAAAACGCATCATATTATGTCTGGACGGTACCTGGGATAATAGCGACAAATCATATCAGAAGCCGACGGCGCAAGATCCGAATGCCACTCTGCAGGTGCCTTCGAATGTTACGCGACTCTACCGTGCCCTGAGCACTGAGGGCTTAGATGGGCGGCGACAGATTCTATACTACCATCCTGGCGTTGGGTCCACCGGGGACATTACTGAGACGCTTGCCGGTGGCCTTCTGGGTTCCGGTATATCAGAGGTAAATTAATGAAAGTCCACATGCTTGCCGAAAGCCGGCCTGACGGATAGTAGAACACTAGAGAAGCCTATAATTTTGTCGCCACAAATTACGACCCCGGCGATGAAATTATAGTCGTAGGCTTTTCTCGTGGTGCATTCACCGCACGAAGCGTGGCAGTAAGTGAGCCCCCGGCCGCGAGCTATGGATATCACTAATTCATTAGCTTAGGGACTCATCACTGAAATAGGCCTTCTCAACCGCAGAGGGATGGAGTATTTCTACCCGATTTTCAAAGATGTAGAGAACAGCAAGAATCCACATTACAAGGACAAGTTCCCAACGGTGCCGTTTCCTAATAAGCCGAAACCGCCGTATCATGAAGCAGAATACAGACGTCGGCTGGTAGAGGTATTTATTGCTACACTATCCCGATAATAGAGGATGTTAATCTAAGGTGTAGTCAGGGAGATTTCACACGCGTGGCCGACCCGGATGGCCGCCTGATCAAGATCCGCTGTGTAGCAGTCTGGGAGACCGTTGGCAGTCTAGGTTTCTCCCTGTCGAAGCACGCAACAAGCATTTTCGGAGCTGACATGCGATAGGTATCCCCAACACCAATTTTGCTGACCGGCATGGACTGCCTCGCTCCACTAAAGAATAAGTGCTTTGAGTGTCCTCAGCCTCCAGGGAATATACTGACAGCTTTGTACATTCAGATTTTATGACACCGCTCTGTCTGATAAAATCGAGTACGCTTTTCAAGCCCTGGCGCTGGATGAAAACCGCACCCCGTTTGCTCCAGCGGTTTGGGAGCGGCCTACCAATGTTCGCACCGAGTTGCGACAGGTATGGTTTCCTGGGTCCCACGCCAATGTCGGCGGCGGCTGGCCCGATCAAGAAATTGCCAATGTCACAATGGCTTGGATGATGGACCAGTTGTCTTCTATCGGAGTAGCCATAGAAGACGACACAATCGACAAAATATTCGAAGCAAACGTCTGCTACTATTTCGATAAGAGGTTGACTCCAAAGCCAGCCCCGAGTAAGTCTAAACGCAAGCCGTGGCGCCAATGGGCGGTCTCATACGTTTACGACGAACACAAGCCGGTTCGGCCATGGGGTTTGGGAGAGGTTTACGATTCCGAGACAACGCTCTATCGCTTTGCTGGGGAGACAGTCCGTACGCCTGGGATGTACCACCGCATAAATCCCAATACGGGTCTTCCAACTCCCGAATTTCTATATAATACCAACGAACGGATTCACCGTAGTGTTCGTCTGCGGCTTGGCCTTGAAGGGTTGGGTTATGACGATGTCGGCTTATACAAATGCCCAGCTCTGCTGCAGAATGGACCTTGGCGTCTTCAAAAACTGCTCATGAAGTCACGCGACTCGGAGCGACGTCATTCGACCTGGATCCCGTCGTCGACGTCAAATGCAGATGATATTCTGGATGAGGGTCGAGACATTCGCTGGGTGTGGGTATATGACGGTCCTCCGAGAGGAGCCCCTCCAGAGACCATGATGCTAGAGGAACCTTTGGGACCATATGAACGGAGATTGCTCCGTCTTAGTAAAGGTATGTGAAATATATGTCAACTTTAACAGTGCACTACACAATAAAAGTCTTGCACCGCCCCGTCCTGCGTTGCTTGGTTTGCCTATCGAAGGATCACGCAAGCAAAATATTCGAAGAGAACCATTCGGTCATTTAGTTTGCTACGTCTCCCTAGAAAGACTTTGCAGAGGTTTTCAGTCAAGAAAACCAATTCCAAAAGATAAGGAAAATCAAAAAAATCTCGACACGCAAGCGAAGCCAACGTACCAGCAATTCATTTTTGGCATTGACAGTCCTATTAAAATACCGTCTTCAATACTGTCTTCGTTTTGCATACCGGAGCTAACGTTTATGTTCTCTGACAGGCCGACCATATTATAAAGCAATCTACTTGGAAAAGATGCAAAGTCAATCAATGGGTGAATGAACTCCATATCACAAATCACATGTGATCTCGGCAGGCATCAGCACGCATGATAAGACCGTTTCGGACTGCGGATTGAAGTGAAGAAAAGAATATATAATAAGCAAAACTATATATAGTACTCCAGTGCATAATTTTATACGTAGGTAGCCGTAAACCACCACAACAATTTGCTGGTGATAGCATAAAATTGTATGAGCTAATAGCAATCAAATCGCCTTCGGCGCTGTGAAAACACACCCAGATAACAAAGAACTACGTTGACATTCTGGAAGGGTTAAAAGATCCAACCCCGGGTATGCTCATCCCTGGCTAGTCTAGACCAAGGAAAGAAGGCTATCCTATCATGCATTCCAGCAGGGAGCCACCCATTCAAGCCTTGTTTGCATTTCGGCGCATACATCTGAAGCGAAGACACACGGCTCAAATGCTCGTCGGCAGTGTTGTCAACATCCGAGGATATCTCAGAATTGAATGCCGCCTCTACTGCCGGCACCCCGCATTGTTGGACATGCTGATTACCGGAGATCTGGATTTCAAAAGTATACACCAATGGCTTACCCACATCCTCGTGCTACGCGCGCTGTGCACGGCCCACCGAACATGAGGGTCAAGCGGAGCCTGAATGTTAGTTAGTACCCTCTTTGGAAGGTGGACGCGTTAGAACAAAGCGGGTCATTTGCCGCGGTCCACCAATATTGAAGATAAGGCCGCTGATAAACAATATAATGCCCCCATGAAAGCAGTAGAAAATCTGATAAAGTGTCTTCTCACCACCGGCTACATTTGCATTGCAGATCCGTCTTTCAATCATGTCTTCCGAAACTGACAATACGCCTGCCACAGCACCCGCCAGCTGGACGAGCCTGGTGGCAGAGAAGCAAAAGCTATGTCGGGAAAATATCCCAGAGGCGTGGCGCTTGACTCCGGAACACCTACAATCATTTAGTCACCTCGGTATTAACTTGATTGAGGGCGATGTTTGTCGGAAGAGCGGATTATTGTCGGAGTCTGAATTGGATATAACAGAAAGCTACACGGCTAAACAACTACTGGAGCGACTGGCTGCTCGTGAGATAACTACTTTGGACGTGACGACAGCATTTTGCAAGAGATCGGCAATAGCCCAACAACTGGTAGGCAGAAGAATATCGCTTTTTCAGAAATGACCTGAATGGTTTTAATGCATCCTCAATTACATAGACGTCCTGCCTTACCGAGACATTTTATCCTCAAGCCCTTGCGCGCGCAAAGTTCCTAGATGATTACTTAGAACGAACTGGTACCGTTCTCGGACCGCTGCATGGTCTACCGGTAAGCGTCAAGGATAGTTTCAACATCGAGGGGTTGCAATCGACTGTAGGATACGTTTCGTTTCTCCACGACCCGCCGGCAAAGTCGAATTCTCCTTTGATTGAAATGCTGCTGCAACTCGGTGCGGTGTTGTACGTGAAAACAAATATCCCTCAAACAATGATGGTTTGTCAATCCTCAGTACAAACATATAGCTTTCTCTAACGTAGTCTGGACTGTCAGACTGGCGACTCGGAAAATAATATTTTCGGTCGTACCTTGAATCCATGGAACACAAGCGTCACCGCTGGGGGTTCCAGTGGCGGCGAGGGAGCTCTAGTTGCCTTCCGCGGGTCTATTCTCGGCGTAGGCACAGATATTGCCGGTTCGATACGCATCCCTGCTCTCTGTTGCGGCACATACGGCTTTAAACCGACGGTAGACCGCATTCCCTTTGGAGGCCAGACTTCCGGTGCCATCATCGGACTACCTGGTCTGGTTCCAGCTGCAGGACCATTGGCCCACAATTTGGAAGATATCAAACTATTCATGAAGACGGTACTCGATTTTGAGCCCTGGAAGTTTGATGTGACAGCGTTGAACGTTCCATGGCATTCTGTGAAAACTGAAGCTGAAACAACAAAGTTGAGAATCGGGATTCTTCCTGCTGACCCTAACTTTCCACTTCACCCTCCAATCAACAGGGCTCTAGAAAAAGCAGCTGCTTCCCTTCAGAGACAGGGACACGCCCTAATAAATCTCCCTTCAGGCGATAAAGACTCAGACCTTTCTTATGGAAACCGCCTTGCATTTCAATATTTCATATACGGACCGCATGAGGATCATATTTCAACCAGCGGCGAGCCTCTTGTGAAATCAGTAGCACGTTTCTCGTCTCCCATGTTCACGGGTCCTTTTCCCGTGAATCCAGATTTGGACCTGGCTGAGAGAATTACTGGATTGCATGGAGCTAGGGGAAAATTTGCAGACTCATGGAGAAAGACATGGGTAGAAAACCGTCTTGACGTAGTGCTGGCTCCAGGCTCTCAAAGCACAGCTGTGCCGCATGACACGTATGGGTGGCCTCCTTATACTCTCATATGGAACCTTCTTGACGTGAGTAGCTGTCATATTCGTTTCCACCACAGTGATAAACTAACAGAGGTGTTTTATCAGTACCCTGCTTGTATTATCCCCTACGAAAAGTCCTCGAAAGAACTCGACGCCACGCCAATGCTTGTCAAAGACGACGTTCAACCCTCTTGTAAGCGGCAAATCTCACACAATCAAAGAGCATTTCTAACTTTTTACCAGATGACCCAGACGCTGTAAATGGCCTTCCATGCGCTATTCAAGTTATTGCGCCTAAGTTCCAGGATGAGAAATGTCTCTTCGCTGCAGAAATTATTGATAGAGATATTAGAAGATAAGAGAACACATTGGAGATCATTATATATAGATGCTGTTGCATATATGTGTAGTTTGTTTTTATAGAGCTTCTATTGACTTGTCTAAGGCGCACGTCAACTGTCATCCATATATGAAAAGTTTTAGCATTCCTGCAGTGGTATACCGCCTAGGAACCTTGGTCTATAGGTAGCAACTCAATTTGTGCTTCAAGCTACGTTTTTGATAATGTTAAACTGGATTTGGTTCAATTCATACCTACAGTTCTAGTCCTCTTCCCATTCGCATCCGCTTGTTAACCAGTGCATCCACCCCATTCAGCCACCGTTTCCATGTCTCGCCATCCCCCATCGCCAATATGCGCTCCATACGAGTATATGCGCGTATATCCTCGTCATCAGATTCAAATTTTATACTCTCGGCGCTGTTCTGGCCCCAAACTTTCCACTGGCGACCTGCGGAATCAACCTCCCAAGGATCCGCACCGTTAACAAAGCGAATCCAAGAAGCGGCAAACTCTCGCGCCATCGAAACTTCATCCGGGCTGAACTCGTTTTCCAGGTTTCTAAATAGATACAACAACTCATGTGCGTGGTAGGCAGTTCCCTCCATACTGTTTTTGATTCTCGACCTTTGGTCAAAGTGATAGAGGAAAGTGCCGGGGCTTTTCTTCGCCGTCGCGTAGTTAGGAATCTTGAAGACTGCGTCTCCGCACATATGTTCCACTCGTTGTACAAGTTCAGTCTGTGGCAGTGTACACTCTATTCCGTATTCTCTTAATATTTCCTCCAGTGCCAGCTCGTCTTGAACGTGCTGTAATAACGTGTTTCTTATGAAGGCGTAAGAGTCGTTGTCAATATTCAGATGAAAAATAACCCCTTCGTGATAAGTATCTCCTAACATGAATCTGTTCAACCATGCCGGCGGTGTGTGAATGTCTAGAGGACTCTTTGCATGAAACCAGCCATCCAAGCAAGCATTCCCAGTCCCAGACAAGACACCTTGAATAGTTGGCGTCGCGTTGGCCAATTCCTGCTGAGGAATACCACGCAACTTCTGAAGTGCAGCTGGCTCCGAAGGATCAATGCCGAAGTGGCGACATGTAGCTTTGAATAGCTCTTCATGTTGTTCCATCGTCCATGCGGGGATAGCAACGCTAAGCCCTGACATGCAGACAGCTTGCTGGAAAACAGGCGGGTGAGCTGCACACATTTGATGACTTATGGAAATCCCTCCAGCAGACTCCCCGACAGCCGTGACTTGGCCCGGGTCGCCACCTAGTTCAGCAATATACTTCTGTACCCAAGCGAATGCAACCTGTTGATCCGTAAATCCAAAATTACCACAACCCGAAAATCCATCCTGTTCTAGTTCGCGCCGAATCGACTGACTGGCTAGAAAGCCACCGAGTCCCACACGATAGTTGAAATTTACGCAAATTATAGGTGAGCCCATCTCCTCACTTTGCGATACCAGGTTGACTGCATCAAAGATAGGAAGGTTGGCGCCACCGTAGAGTAGTGAGCCTCCGTGCACATACACCATCACTGGGAGCTTTTTCGACTTGGTGGGTGGGATCACAATGTTCATCACAAGGCCATTCAATTCATCCACTTCCGGGACGTCTGGAAAGTGCGCTGATGGTGGTACTGGGACCAGATCATCGCTGTCATCCTGATCATTAGATGCTGGTGAAGGGCAACTTGGTCTAAATAAATAATGAATTATCAGTATCAACACGGGCCACTGCGAGACTCTCCTTACCCAAGCCGGGTCCCATCATGGAAGCTGCCTTCCCAAGAAGTCTTCAACGTGAACCGCGTCCAACGCTTTTCAAGATTCGCATAAGAAATGCCACAGTACTGCTGAACGCCATTTGCATATTCAAATCCCTTCAACTTCCCGAGCCCAGTCAGCTGGGTTAAACATGTCGAAACCGGTGATTTGAAGGACATCGTCGTGCAGATATCAGAGTACGATGTGAGGTTGAAGTGACATTCTCTCTATCGTCTCGAATCCCATCGCCAGCAATTGTATGTCAATTCATCGCTTTGATATGTACGGCAAGATAAAATCAACTGCCGTGGGTGGCACCCAAAAGACGGCATTCGGCAGAGCGAGCAGTGATGCGATTGGCTGGCATGAGTATAGATAATGCGGCCTGCGCTAACCCTGAAACAGCAGGTCGACCCGCCTAGAAATGCCTCGGCTTCCCTTTTCTGTTCGGCGATTTGCTTTGCTTCATATCCATAAATCTCGCGTCTCGTTCGTGCACAAGGGGGAGACAGACCCGTGTCTATGCCAAACGAAGCATGTCGACGCAGCCGCGCCGTTTTCATGATAGCTGTTGGACATGTAAGAAAGCAAGACGCAAATGCGACCGCCAGCGGCCAGTTTGTCACACCTGCCAGCAACGCGGGGATATCTGTGAAGGCTACGACCTTCGACTTCGCTGGGGCACAGGCATTGCGTCGCGTGGACACTTTACTGGCGCCGATAAGCCGCTCAAAAGTTCCATTCCTAGTCGTCCAAAGGGCCGTCGGCGCGATCTGAGTCGAGAGAGAAAGAGGGCGCAGGTAGCCCAATACGATTCAGATGGCAGAACAGCAACGGAGCATGGGTCATCACTCCAGGAACCCCTACAGGACGAATGGTCTACGGACGCGGAAATGCATTTGGTGAATAATTTTCGCGGACAGAGCAATCACAAGGATCAGTTTCTCTTTCATGAGTGTGAGTTTCCGGTGAGAGGCGGCACCAGAGTTATGCTAACCTGAATAGTCCTCACTACAGGAATCAACATCTTGCATGCAACGACAGTAAATGAAATTCCTATTGTCCCAGCTATACAGACGCTAGTTCAAGAATCTGAAGCCTTGTACCACATCTGCATTGCGCTTCAATGTTACACATCCCCAAATCTACAAAGCGACTTTCTCGAACATTACAATGACGGACTCAAGATGTTTCGTGCTGAGCTCTCAGCATGTTCGATGGGTCTGAGGGACTCAAATCTTATATCTGGACTCTTCCTGTGCAGCATTGAAGTAAGTTTTTTGCGATTGTCTGTAGGCTGCTTTATCTGATACGTCCTGCAGTTAATGCGGGGAGCTCCATGGACTGTTCATCTTGAAGGCATGTACAGAATACAACAGCACCAGGACACTGAGCCGACAAATCATGAACGTACAGATATTCGGATACATCTAATGGAGGTGATGGGGATAATGGATATGCCCGTTTTTGTGATTGGGCGTCAGACCCCATATTTTGGTATCTGGCGTCGACATCGTTCATCTATTACACACTGTGGTCATGGTCGTGGTCGTGTAGAAGCTGTGAGTGGATTACCGCATTCGCTTCTTGATCTCTATTCTGGTATTGGTGAAGATACCACAGACCTAGACTTCTGGAACTGGCCCGGTCAAAAGGGGAGTTTACTACAGTGTCAACTTTGGGAAGCTCATCGACTGGCAGGAATGCTCAGCGTACGTCGCTCTCAAAGAAGGAATCGTGAGATCGTCTCTATTCAGCAGCAATGTTCTATCGGCAGTGAAATCCTAGTGCTGCGTATTCTTAGCTGCATAGAAGCCATAATCACTGCGTATGAGACGTCGGAAGAATCTGGTTTGCTCGTAATAAATGCAATCAACTATCCCGTCTTTACCGCTGGCCTCGAGGTTGAGGTATTACGCAGAAACCCCGAGCACAAGGGGCTTATTCGAAAATTCTTCCGAATTTCAGAAAAGGGCGATTTCGGCGTTGTCAACCAAACGCTGCAGAGTCTACTAGATGATTTATGGGATATTGATGACTTAGATCTAGATGTTAACGACATTGCGCGATCTCGAGGTGTTGAGACAGCTTTATTCTAGCATCGACCTGTCTGAGATTCCTGATGGTCCATACACCCACGTCTATGCTATTACCTGTCTCAGCTCTTGCCTCTGACCATCAGCCAATACTTCACTGTGTCGGTTGCCGTCGGCGATACTTTATCGTCGCCACCTAGCTGGATCTCCTGCACGACATTGAACCCAAGCTTTTCATAGAATTCAATATTCCGCTCGCTTGTGCACTCCAGGGCAATGCATTGGCCATCTACATATTCGAAAACATGCTCCATCACTCCTCTCCCCAGGCCACATGACTGAAGCAATGGGTGAATTCCAATGACCTCTAGATACCATACTTCGGCATTTCGATATTGTCTCTGTATCATCTGCAATCCGAGATCATGGGCGGTCATGAGTTTTTCCAAACGCTGAGAGTATAAAAAGTCAAACATGTCATTCGCTGGTTGATATACACACTTGTGAGGCAGATTATTTACTTACGGAGTCATCGGTTTCGTTGTCAACAGCTGGATCTATCCAATCGAGGAGCCATACTTTACAGGCGAGCAGTAATCTTCTTAGCGTCCACCTGACATTCTTTTTGGGAGGATACAATATAACGACAGCTCCGGAATCTCGATCTTCTTTTCCTTCACCCATCACCTGCGAGGAGACAGAAATCCCGGTAGCGTTTCTTCTCACAGTGTGTACTGGTTCAGATTGCAGAACAATGCCCTCGTATAAGGCTCGTTGAACTCTCCGGTATTGCCATTTGCACGTCCGATCATCTAGAAGTTCCCAGGCGCGACCACCAGGCCGAAGCCATTGAATGAGCGGATCGCGCGAGAAGGAAAGACTTATTGTATTCGCAGCGGCGGTGATGCATTTTTTCTCTGTATGAATAGCTATTATTAGCGTGTTATTCAACCTAACTTGGGGTAGACCTCTTAACGAACTGTTAGCCACTGGGAAGAGATCGATGGTTGGCGGAAAGATACGCATGTTCTTGTTGTCTTATCAGAAGTCGAAATACATCAACAACCATGTCTCGTTATCATGGAAACTCGGTCGATATTGAAGACTTTTGACCCGTTGAATGTGACCAAAGCAGACCAATGATACAACCCCAGCTTGATAAAAGCATAAATATTGAAGATAGCTGTTTACTACGGGAATATGCGTAGAGCTATATATCTGGACTGCAGCTTTTACGCGTCCACCTACTTTGAAGAGCCTAGTTTGGCGGGAAGATAGCCGGGTTTCAACGTTGATTAGGGTTCTTTAGTCCGTTCCCTATACGGCAGGTAGACCCATCATATCGACGGTAAATCTGGGCCGCGCCACATGCCGGCGATGTCAACCAATATCAATACATACACTGCTAATATTGTACTTTGCTAGTTCTCTATCTTCTGTCTGACTGTGGGGCATACGTAGGCCAGTTCCACTTTGGGCAGGTAGACGCCATAACGCTTTGTAGGACACCCCCCTATCATGAATTCTACAATGACTGATTCATCATCTAATCCAGCCAGTAATGCTCCACATGAAATGTTCATTCCACTGTTTCTTATCAGTGTCAGATCCATAGGTTGGCCCACTTCTCCGCACTCTTGTCTGTACACGAATTCAGTGATATAGATATAGATACCAGAATATATATAACACACTCACGAAGACTTACTTCGACTCACGACTTGAAAAGTTGACTACAAAATAACATATTCAATATTGCAAGTTATTTGTTACTCTACCAACGGGAACATGTCGGCAACACAGGGTACAACCGTGATCGATGAGAATGGGTTGCCCCCTGGAACGTTTCTATTGATTCGAGGTGCGTCATCCAGGTCTCGTATTTTGTCGGGCGACAGACTAATGCTCCGCAGACGATGAGATAAACGGGACTCATCAACAGAAGGAGGTTATGCTCAATCCAGTGCCATCGAATGATCCAAATGACCCTCTGGTAACTTTTCTCATCATTAACAATGAGCGAGTATTAACCTCCGAGCACAACTAGAATTGGAGTACTGCCCGGAAGGTGGTTAACTTTGCCTTGGTTCTGGCGGTGACATGCCTCATCTTCACCGCGTAAGTTCAAAGTACCGTCCATGAATTGGACCAGTTTACTAAACACTACACTAGGTTGTCCATACAAGCAATATTCTGGGAATTGATGGTCATCGATCTGCATGTCAGCTACGAACAACTGAATCGGGCTATGTCGGTAAACTTCGTTGGCCTTTCTATGGGATGCGTTCTCTTCATTCCGGTCGCCAGAAAATTCGGAAGAAGGCCCGTTTACCTCGTCTCAACGGCTCTCATGCTAGCCACATCAATTTGGCTTGGAGAGATACACAGCTTAGGTGAGCTGTATGCGGCCAACTTAATGCAGGGCCTGGCTGGTGCGACAAACGAGTCTATCGTTCAAATGACCGTAAGTTTCGCAATGTCTATAGCAAAGGCAAGTTGGTGACCTAATACCTGTGTTAGATTGGAGATCTTTTCTTTGTCCACCACCGCGGAGGAATGAATGGGCTTTACATGACCATGGTTATGGTGGGAGTAAGTACAACTCAAACTGTTTTCTGGGTTTCAAATATTGATCGCTATCTTGCCATTACTATAGAGCTTTTTGGCTCCTATGGCGGCTGGAACTCAAGCAGTGAACGAAGGTTGGCGATGGTCCTACCGCACAATGTCGATTTTTACTGCTATTCTATTGGTTCTCTTTGCGTTCGCATACGAAGAAACGAAGTACTCAAAGATCATTCACGGTGTTCATACGCCAACCGAACCAACCACCACCGAGTCTATAAGCCGAGAGGGCACGAAAGCCGATACAAGTGATACTTCCAAAATAATTGATGAGCACGCACTTGGCGCTGGACCATCAGTACACCATCATGAAGTGGATTACACATTGCCAATGAACTCATGGCGAAAACGATTGGCTCTTTCAACTACGACACCAGAATCTATTTGGCCACACTATTATCGACCATTTTATATTCTTTTCATGTTTCCTACCGTCTTGTTTACGGGTTTGCAATACGCAAGCGGTGTTGTGTGGCTAACAGTAACATCTAGTATATTGGCACAAGTGTTCCCCCTGCCTCCGTATCTCTTCAACTCTGCGCAGATTGGATATTTGAGTGTTGGCCCATTTATTGGAAATCTTATCGGAGCCTTCTACGGTGGCTATCTGGGTGACAAGTCTATTTTATGGTATTCTCGCCGAAACAAAGGGTACTTTGAACCCGAAATGCGTCTCTATAACCTGCATATCCCCGCCGTGTTCATGTGTGGGGGCTTGATTATGTTTGGAACAACAATTTCTCGGGTAAGACTTATGATTCCTGCTCTCCCATATAACTTCCTAATCATTTGCGACATCACAGGGCATGCATTGGATCCTCCCCACCATCGGTGGCGCTTTCTTCGGCTTTGGGCTCGGAAGTATCAGCGACGCATCTTTGACTCTAGTGATTGATAGTTATCCTGATGTGAGTTTCCATACATTCAATTTACGGCTGTTGTCTGACTCCTTGCTATTAGATCGTCGGAGATGCATTCACTGGGATTGCGTTTCTTCGAAACGCCATTAGTATTGGAATCCCGTTTGCAATTACCCCGTGGATGGAGAACGAAGGTCTTCAAAATATGTTCATTGCTTGTGGATTTATTAATCTGGGAGTTTCTGCCCTTATTATTCCAATGGTCCTCTTTGGCAAGATGTCTCGACAGAAATTGGCGCCTTTGTATCGAGAAATGGGGAGCAGAAAGGAGTGAGGAGGGGAAACACTCATGCATTTGAATGTGTCAAAGTCCTCATGTTCGTCTGATGAGAGCTATATTTTTTGTGGATAAGATCAATATGTTCACTTTTACTGCTAACATAACTCATGTTAATTATTTATCTTACTTTGCCAATGGGAGCACATTTCGACCAAGGTAACTTGCTATTACTACTCAATCTGAATAATTCCAAGCTGATAATAACATGTATATCATGAGACTAATGTAAGAATCATCGACGAGCCACAACATCCTCTGGCTTCACTCCCCCAAAGTTGGTCAAATAATAAGCATCAATCAAAATGCGCGTCCCGACACATGTCATTACTCCCACACAAACCAACCCATTCAACCAATTGTACTTTCCCGGCCCCGACTCAATCCTTAAGTGAGAAAAAAACTCCACATCGTCCTGGGTGACTGTGTGCTTTGGCTTTATAGTCGGATCTTCTGCCACTTGCTTTGCATAATCGGTACCAGGGCCTGGTCGATACAAACCATGCGCACGAATGTATAAGAATTGCCCGTCAATTGTTTTCGCAGTATACCGTGCATCGAGTGTCATAGACTGTATAAATATTAGGTCTCTCATCTCGATCTCAGAGTACTCAACTGATCGCTTACATGGGTGCCCTCAATAACATTAGCCCAATCTGCACCTCCGGGTAGCACCACGGCTTCAATATCAGGTCCTTTCAGCGTGCCTCCGATGATATTTGCAACGCTGCGAATGGATCCCGCCCCGTGCGGAGCACCAATATCTATTTCCTCCTCAGCAATATCGCACTCGAGGCGATAGATGAATGATAGACCAGGCATCCGCATGGGAGGGCTGTTGGGGGAGTATTCGTTGCCTGGTGATAAAATAGCCATAATGATAGTCTTGAACTGTTGAACTCGACTGTGTTGCAAATTGTACCGCCGTCTGCATGATCTGCTCTCTCTTTTATCTTAGAATTGTGAGCTTTATCAGTTCATCGGTGCTGCTCAGGATTTACCATATGCTATCGCCGGTGTGGGGACAGCTAAGACGGATGAAGTAGGTCGACGCTCAAAGAACGATTGGCCAACACCATCACCCAGTATAACCACGCAATCTATGTGAGGGGTGTATACTTACAGCTGAAGAGTAGATAAATTAAAAATATTTATATGAGATAGAAACCACGCATTAAAATTATCAAGTGGCACATATTGCTCGTCGACCTTTATGGAATGCATCTAGGATGTCTTTCGTGCCACAACTTCTATTCAGTCCCCACGTCCCTAAAGCGGACAGGCAGGCAGCTTTGGATCGAGTCTTTGCTGACCCCGGTATACCGGACAGCAAACGAACAACGTCGTCGTTCTGGTTGCAAACCCCTCACCAAACACTGTCCAAAGCACAGTCGAAACATCTTCCAGAACAAGCTGAGACTGTCATGATAGGCACAGGTATTACTGCGGCATCTGTTGTACGCACACTCCTTGAAAGCGGACAACCGCTTACTGGAGACGTTCCATCCATTGTCGTTCTTGAAGCACGAGACTTTTGTAGTGGTGCAACAGGGCGGAATGGAGGCCACATTCTCGAGACTGCGGATGATTTTGAAGATCTAGCAGATAGCTTTGGCGAAGATGTTGCCAAAAAGATCATGAAATTTCGCCTTGATCATTTACAAACTCTTTTGAATGTTGCGGATCAATTTGAAATTCGCGAAGAATGCCAGGCTCGTAAAGTTCAGTTTCTCAGTGCCTATTTCAGCGAAGATACATGGAAAGCAGCCAAAAAGCGATTGAAGAGCTTCAAAGATGCAATGCCCGAGGAATCCGCAGACTGGGTCCAGCATGAAAGCCCATTGCCAAAGGAATTCAACCTTCCACATGCTAGAGGAGTGATTTCAGGTCCAGCCGGAGCATTATGGCCATACAAGTTTGTGACTGGCGTATTTGAGTGCCTGTTGCGGAAATTCCCCAATAATCTCACAATTGAGACGAACACGCCAGTAACAGAAATCGTCAAGCCTAGCAAAGATCCATTCTATCTCGTCGTCACGCCTCGCGGATCTATTCAGTGTCGACATATTGTGCATTGCACTAATGGACACGTCAGCCATCTCGTCCCACAATTGAAGGGATGTGTCTATCCAGTGCGCGGGCAGATGTCAGCTCAGAATCCCGGCGAAGGCTTCCCGGCTTATGGAAGAAAGCACTCTTGGTTGATGAACTATGGCTCTGGCTTCGACTACTTAACTCAGCTTCCTAATGATGATGGTTTTTCAAAGGGAGAAATGATGCTTGGAGGAGGGTTTGCTCAGGGGAAGAATGGTGGAATTGAGGATCTCGGGGTCCCAACAGATGCTGATCTATCATTGGATATTGATATTCATCTCAGTGGCGCATTGTCTGCGCTATTTGGGCATGAGGCTTGGGGTAAGGTTGATGGGCCTTCAGTGAAGAGCATGTGGACAGGGACTATGGGGTTCAGCGCGGACGGGATTCCATGGGTTGGGAAAGTCCCATCATTGACTTATCAATGCAAAGATAAAGCAATTCAAGGAGCGGAATGGGTCTCTGCTGGCTTTTCTGGTGAAGGTATGGTGCAAGCCTGGCTATGCGGTAAGGCTTTAGGTGTGATGATGCTGTTGCATGATAGCAAAGTTCAAAAAGATGACTGTCTGGGAAATTTGGACTGGTTTCCAGAACCAATGCGGGTGACTGAGGAAAGAATTGCGAAATCAATGCTACCTCGTCATGTTAGTGATGCATGCAGCCATATTTGAAACGGAAAAATGCAGAGGCTGTTAGCCCTTTTTCCAAGACATCCAAATATCCAAGAGAGTTATACTCTATCCATTGCGAAATCTCAATAATCTCACCTACTTATTAACAAATGAAAGCGGTGATTATCTAGTCACTGATTAGATTGCATATATGATAGTTCTGTTTTTTGTATCGGCTAGATTTGGGATTCGTGTCCAGTTCATCAACAACAACTAACTGCTAGGACCAAGTGGCCCACCTGACTCTTAGTTTGTTCTGAATCTCTACAAAGCAGAAGAACCTTGGACAGTAGCCGATGGTGATACTAATCAACTCTTATCTCCACCCGGGCAGTTTATTTAATGACCGGAAAGACATCGCGCTTCATGCGACCTCGGTAAATTAGAACTATGACATCGGGTTTGAAGTGTGTTTCATTCACAATGAAATTCTCATAAGGAGAGTGCTTGATAATATCACCTTACCATCATTTTCTGTTTTTTCTTCTTTGTGTATCCAAGGGCTTCAAATAAATAAAATGCTGACTTTTACCTGTAACAACACCTTGAATAAATTTGGGTAGACGTAAATTCTTCGACTAGTAATGCCAATTTACAACGGAAATGACATGCGTCAGTGCCGGGTTTTTAAAGTACGGATAGCTGCACTTGACTTATTTACACCATTATCTAAACAGAAAACTACCGGGTGCGATTGTGTGTTCAAACTGATTCAATCAGGTCTAGATGTAGCTTTGAAGATGGAACTTTGCCAAAAACACACTATTATTCATATATTCAGACGAACCACTTTGAGCAACCTTTCTGAGAGACGCCTACTCGCGGCTTGGGAAGTGTTGGATGATATGGCTAATGGCGTATCCATATCCTGCAACTCCGCATCCAGCCTGCAAGAAAACAAAAAACATTCTGAATTAGCGTTGGGATTGATTATGGTATTTTCGACAAGATAACACGTACTATAACCGCCTTTGCTTTATCGTGAAACACCGAGTGATGTCTCCATTCCTCCCGGCTGTGGATGTTGGAAACGTGCAGCTCGATGAAAGGAATCGAGACTCCAAGCAGCGCATCGCGGATCGCAACCGAGTAATGTGTCCAACCTCCTGGGTTTAGGATAATGCCATCTGTACCATCAGTTCGTGCTTGTTGGATGCGGTCAACGACGGCACCTTCCCAGTTACTGAAAAAGAGAATGTCAGTGCTCTCAAGTTTAACAAAAAGCTTGCCTAATATTAGGACTGCGTAAGGAATATACGCACCTTTGATAAAATTCGACCTTCGCATTAAGCTCAGCTGCCTGTTTTTTGCCAGCAGTCTCTACATCGGCCAATGTCTCGTATCCATAAATGTGAGGCTCGCGGATGCCCAGCAGATTGAGGTTAGGCCCATTGATGACCAATACCGACTTCTGCCCGTCTTTCATTTTGTGAAGTGTGTACTGCGATTGTCAATTGATTGTCAAACAGTGAATTTTTCCAACACGAGAGCTCTCATAAAACAACTTGTCCCAGCTTCCCTCAGACGGCTAATAAATTAGCAAAGGGAGTGGTCGGAATCTTATTTCTCCTTCGGAGGATCTGACGTGCTTATATGGTCCGCAACCCGGTGGAAGAAAATAGTCTGGCTGCACCGATATTGAATATCCCCACATCGGGCATTGTCCGAGCTGCGGGGTGTGCTGCCTTTCGTCTGATGTCCGGAGCTATATGTAGATATAATTGCGCAAATATTTGTATACTGTTCTTATTCCTGCATTTGGGGTATTTTCAGTCGTATCTATACACTTTCTTGTTCAACTCTCAAACCAGTAAACCTCCAGGAGCCTAGTTATCATCACATCAAGCATCAGCGTCGTGATTGCAGCGTGACAGGCCACGCCATGACTCAACCAACCATCCATAATGTCGGGATCATAATGAACGGCGTGACCGGGCGCATGGGCACTAATCAACATCTCATCCGTTCCATTTGTGCAATCCGCGCTGCAGGGGGAGTGCGCACGGCCGACGGAGACCGAATCATGCCTGAGCCATTGTTAGTCGGTCGAAATCTGCTCAAGCTACAAGAGCTTGCCAAAGCTAATGGACTTGATCCCTCGCGCGTCACCACCGATCTTGACTCAGCTCTGTCGGATCCCAAGAATACCGTGTACTTCGATGCACAGGTTACGAATCTGCGCTTGCACGCCGTGAAAAAGGCCGTCGCTGCGGGGAAACATATATACTGCGAGAAACCAACGGCAGAGAGTATAGCGGAAGCCTTGGAGCTTTCCCGCGTAGCTACTGCAGCTGGAGTAAAGAATGGCGTTGTTCAGGACAAACTTTGGCTACCCGGTCTGGTCAAGTTGAAAGGTCTGATTGAGAGCGGATTTTTTGGCAAAATTATTTCTGTCCGTGGCGAATTCGGTTACTGGGTGTTTGATGGCGAACATGTCGAGCCACAGCGACCGAGTTGGAACTACCGCAAAGAAGATGGAGGGGGAATCATCTCGGATATGTTTTGCCATTGGCACTATGTGATCACATCCCTGTTCGGACCTATTCAGTCTGTGTCTTGTCTAGGTGCGACACATATCGATGAGCGTCGCGATGAGCAGGGTAAGGTGTATAAGTGCACTGCAGATGACAGTGCGTACGCTACTTTCCAATTGAAAAACGGTGTTATTGTGCAGTTCAACTCCTCGTGGGCCGTTCGTGTCCGCCGTGATGACCTTCTTTCTATCCAGGTGGACGGTACGCAGGGGAGTGTGGTGGCTACGCTTCGAGACTGCGTTGTTCAGCATGAGAGCGCAACTCCGCGACCAACTTGGAATCCTGATGTGGATAGCACTATTGATTACAGAGCGGGCTGGTCAAGAGTGCCGGACTATATGGTATTTGAGAACGCGTTCAAGGTACAGTGGGAAATGTTCCTGCGCCACGTCGTAAAGAACGACCCGTGGCAGTTTGATTTGATGGAGGGTGCTAAAGGCCTTCAATTGGTAGAAAAGGCGCTTGAGAGCTGGCAAAATCGTTCGTGGGTGGATATTGCTCCCCTCAACCCGTAGTGCCTCTGGAGTCTTATCGATAATATGAAATATAAAATGAGCAATTGGTTGACCAAGACTGTAAAATTTTTCACATCAATAAAAGCATTTCCCCAAGAGCCATTTCTTCGAATCATCATAGTGTGCCATTAATCACCAAGGTCTTGGGGAATGAAAGTACTACGTCCTGAGTTCGATGATTAAACGCATATTACGGTAGGAGTTTCCCTGGTACATGCAAGATAGGCCGGCTAAGATTTTCTAAACTTTCAAATAAGCTAACAGTGGTGATTCTAAATGTTATGTATGAAACTACTGTAGAACATTCATTATCGCGCTCGCACTCCCTATGCCGATTTGTTAGTTCTTACTATCAACTATCAATCACGTCGCAGCGACTTACCCCGTCGACAAGCATAACAACGCCAGTAACAAATTCACTCGCCTTGCTGGCCAGGAACACAGCTGGGCCGGCCAAATCTTGAGGCACTCCCCATCGCCCAGCTGGCGTTCGATCTATTCGGTGTTGGACCTGGGAAGGGTCGGATCGGAGGTCGGTATTGCTAGTACACAGAAAGTCAGTCGAATAAATCAATTATATAGCTCCGTGATAGCTAGAGAACATACATGTCCGTTGCAATAAAGCCGGGCGCCAGCGCATTAACTTGAATATTGTGCTTGGCCCACTCATTACTGAGGGCCTTTGTCAACTGTGCAACACCGCCTTTGGACGCGGAATATGGCGCCACCTGCTCTCCACCCACAAATGAATTCAAAGAAGCAATGTTTATAATCTTGCCTTGGTTTCGGGGAATCATATGACGCCCAGCTGCTTGGCAAAGGAGGAAGAGTGATTTCAAATTGACATCAAACACTTGATCCCAGTCAGCCTCAGGGACGTCAACAGAGGGGCATCGCTTAAGTATGCCGCCACCGTTGATCAAGATATGTATATCTCCCATAATCTCAAGTGCGCGATCAAAAACCGTCTTTACATCCTCTGTCACGGCCAGGTCGATATGGATAATCTCAGCCTTGTGACCGAGAGATCTGATTGTATCGGCCGTCGTGGTGTTTGAAACGTCCTGCTGGGCGAGGCAGATTGATGCTCCTGCTTTTGCAAGTGCAATGGCTATGGCGGCGCCAATTCCCTTGCTTCCTCCGGTGATTAGGGCGTTCTGTCCCTGAAGCGAGAACAATTGCTCGTGAGAAACTTCCATTGTGGCGGATACTGTCGTGTTAGATTGTGAGGAGCTCTAAAGATTCATAAATAGCTGTAATTAGGAATTAAATGAAAAAAATACATTTTAGCTAGATAACGTAGCATTGGAGATACTGTGGAGAAATTGCAGACACAGGCGGTCTTATCGGAGCATTGTGAGCTTCTACTTCCTCCGGCGGGGAAATACTCGCCCGTGCGCCCCCCGCTTTCGACCCCCTCCAAACCCTAATTTCCAGCACGGCCTCAAACAGCGGATGCCTCTATTTGTTGCACCTCAGCTTTTTCATTCTCTGCACTGGCTAGGTCATTCTGTGGTTCGTCTAATTCCCTCCCCCGTCTCTCGGGCCCCAGGAAAGTCATCAAAATCGTGTACCCTAAACTGCAACCGGCGAAAATGGCGGTCACTTTACCGTAGTCGTACGTCGTAGCACCGCTCACGGATTTCTGAGGAAATCTTTCGCCTATTTTCGCTTCAATCGTAGAGCTGGCACTTGAAGCAAGGTTACCTAGCTGGTATGCTGTGCCAATCGCAAACGAGCGCAGGCTGACAGGTGTCAGTTCTGCCAGATGTCCGGGAATGACTCCGAAAGCGCCTTGGATGCAGAACTGCTCGAAAAATGCTGCAGCAATGATTCCTTTGTTGGTCACAAAGCAATATGGGTAGATGCATGCACCACCGATCACGCACATTGTGATGATACTGATTCGGCGGCCGACGATCTCTGACATGTAGCCAACAATGATAGCCCCGATTGCTGCACCGATGTTCGCAATAACCTGAATAATTGTGACCATATTCTCAGAAAATCCGAGTGTTTGGCTTAGAAGGGTGGGATACAAATCTTGTGTTCCGTGAGCCTATCAAATCGTGGTCAGCTTGTCATTCACACGAGACTTCGAGTCCCGTAATGTGTATTTGGGACACTCACAATAAAGTTAATACCACACATTAGGAAGACCAAGTATATAAATAAAAGCCAGTTCTCCTTGAGGGCTTGTTTCCCATCCTCTATAAAAGCCTTGGTTGGACTCCTTGTCTCAAGGGAAGCTTGTTTTCTCAGCCGGTAACTCTCTGTCTCGGGGACACAAAGTCTGAAAATGATAATCAGAACTGGAGGGCCAGCCCCAAACCAGAAAAGCGACCGCCAACCGTGAGGCGTTGTGGTTACCAAGGCTCGAGCAAATATTGTCGCAAGTAGATAACCTATCACGTATCCTGCCTGGAACATACCAGAGAGAATTCCTCGTGCAGGTGGAGGGCTATCCTCCAGTGCAGTAGCCACCGCATTACCGTACAAGCCCCCCATTGCGACACCGAAGAGTGCTCGACAGGCGAGAAATGACTTATAGTTACTGGAGAACCCAGTACCCATTTCCAATACAATGAACAGGATATTGTTGATAATGAAAGGCCATTTACGACCAAAAGCATCAGATGCAAGGCCAAAGATTACCGAGCCGACAGATCGCAGCATCAGAACCACGGTGATGCCCCAAGTGATATCCGAATTAGATTTGCCGAACGTTTTGGCGATATCAGACACCGTCAAGCTGACAGTAAAAAAGTCGAAGGAGTCCCAAATCCATCCTGCCATGCCGACCAAGAAGAAACACCACTGCTGTCTAGTCAGGAGAGACAGGACTTCAAGGGGGTTTTGTTGTCCGGGCCTTTTCGTCCATGTCGGCTTGAGAGTCGTCACCCGTGAAATGAGATAGTCAGTATATGAAGCCATGAGGCTCGATTTTGGAGAATCCGATGGACGAAACAATGTTACAAAGAGATACTATATCTTGGTTATTGTGAAAAAATCTGCAGTTGAATTCTCGCATGGATTTAGTAGTCATAAAATAGGCCTTTAGGCGATTCCGGGGTAGTTTACTCCAGCTTTTCCCCGGGAAAGTGTGTGTGGGGAAACATGACTCGCGGGGAAGGTAATGGACGGACAAAGAAGATATATGAAATACTCCGGCGATTATTAGTATACATGGCAATTAATGGCGCATCATAAACACTCGTTACGCGTAACAGAATCCTCAGTAAATGGGTTGTATTCCCCAAATGATGTTCTCTTACTTCAGTCTATATTTGCTGGGCCTCGTCAGTTATTGCCATGCTGTTAGATGGTAGAATACCGGCAATGGGTCCATTATTTTCGAGGAAGCTGTCAGCCTGCCATTCAGTGAGCTTCCTCCTACTGTGTAAGATTAATATTGGCCAATTTTTTGTACCTAATACTAAAGTACGGAACCTGACCATGTACAGCGCAGCTCCAATATCAGGTAAAGATTCTTACTCGCCCATGAAAAATGCAGAGCAATAACTCATAACCACAAACTACAACAGGACAAACCATGGAAGAGCTCAATGCAAACCTAGAAGATATCCATAATCAGCGTATTAGGTGGATGGACGAATCGGGAGTCGACTATATGGTGCTGTCGTGTACCTCACCTTGTATCCAAGGCGTCTCCGATCCAGACACTGCAGCATCAGTAGCAGTTAAGGCGAATGACTACCTCTCCAACCTAATATCAAACAATACAGCTCGATTTGGTGCATTTGCCGCATTAGCAATGCATAATGCTACCGTTGCTGCGGAAGAACTGAAGCGAACTGTGCAGGTGCATGGATTCCTGGTTGCTTTGTTGAACGATTACCAACAAGGTGGGCCCGATAATAGTGAGTCAGTCCCTATACTGTGTGGTTTAGTCTAATCACTCACTTTATTGGAAATACTTTAGCAACGCTTTACTATTACGATCAGCCGGAATACGATGACTTTAGGTGAGTCGTCGAAGACCTTGACGTACCAGTCTACATGCACCCTCGCACGCCCGTTACGCTTATCGAAGAATTAAGTTTTGACCATGCTAACTGGCTGATGGGTGCCCCTCATCAATTTGCGGTTGAGCTGTCAAACCATGTTGTGGGCCTATGCACCAACGGGGTCTTTGAGTTAGTCTATACTAAGATTTTGATGATTGCTGAATGATATATACTGACGCAAGACTTGTATTTGAATCTAGTCGCTTCCTAAATCTCAAAGTGATTGTTGGGCATATGGCAGAAAGAATTCCATCGGATATATGCGGATTGACACCAGTAAGGACTTTCACACATACGCCCACGGTCTACTGTTCTAATTTGTCTATTTCTCCAGTGCTCGCACGCAAGGTACCGTTGGGCATGCCAATGAACAAGACCGTACTGGATTATTTCAAGACCAACATATATGAAACAACATCAGGAAACTTTTGGACTTCCCTTTTCGAATTTCACCGTAGTTTACTTGGACTTGATCGAATTCTGTATTCAGTTGATTACCCGTTCAACGAGATGAAATCAGGTGCCGAATGGATCGAAGATCTGCCATTGAATGCTTCAGAGAAACAACAGTTGATTCGTGGAAATTCTATCAAACTTCTCGGGCTGGACAAAACACCTTGAGCAGACCAAAATTCCTCGACTTTTTCTAGATGTAAATTACCAAGCATGGACAGTCGATTCCTATCCATTTAGAAAATTACCACCTTTACATTTGAATTTGAGAATAAACCGAAAACAACACTTCTGAAACTTTGTATGATACGGGTTTAGTTGGTTTTCCTATGTACGTTCACTTACTAAGCGGCATTTGGTGACTGCTGGTGGCTCAATAACAGACTGACATTATCCAATGAATGCTCCATAACACTAGTTGACCCAGCGGTCGTTTGCGCATAGTTTCCATTCTGCGAGGGAAACATATATGTCTCGGCAGACGACGCAGGAAGATGGTGGACATCGGCCTGCTTATTGCTCGAACCTTGCTGGAGATTCCGAGTCCAGCTTGGTTGAAAACTTGACGGCAAAGGCGGGGATGCTAATGAAAATGCAGAGCTTATATCATTTTCCAGAAAAATGGTAAAAGGATCTTGGCTGTCTTTCCACTGAGTAGACCTCGCCGATGTATTTCGCGCATCTGGAGCGACGCGGGAGGGACTTTGACTGGACTGTGATGTCGAAAGAGCTTGTTTCCGACCATGGTTTGTGCTCTCTGAGAAAACCGAATGTTGGAGCACGAGGCTCGGTTCCTCAATTGTCGCTACGGCACCTAGATTTTGTGCCTGGACGAGTCTCGAGGCAAATTTGGCAGCTAAATTCTCGTCTGTACTTTCCGTACCGTCGATGAGCTTTTCAGGTTGGTAGCCATCCCACCTGCGAGACATCTCTCGCAAACAATCCATTATCCTGTCAAACCCTTGGGGTAATGTAACACCGCAGTACCAGGAGTGAGCAAGCAAAAGACGACCAGATATAAAAAGGCAAAAAGCCATCTCGGGTGCGATGATCCGTTCAGAAAAATGGAGTAGATTGGAAGCAATCAAGCAGACTGCCGATGCAGAGGCGAGACAAGCTTTGGTGGATTCTTCCGCGGATAGCTGTACTGGAATTTCTTGTAACTGCTGCGAGGGATAGGCAGGAGTCTGGTGTAGAAGAATCATAGCTGTGTTATGGAATGCATGTGCCTAGCTTGTCAGATATATACTCAAAGAGATATAGACTGCAGCTTACTAAACAAAGATTCTCGTCCATTGAGCCGTTCTCGTTGAAAACAGCTGGCTCCCGCCACTTTGCAGGAAGCAGCAGTTTCCACCTGAACCCATCAGCATGCAATCAGAACGGAAATAAAAGTTTTCAAACACAGACTTACTGAGTCAAACGCAAATCTAGCTCCCGGAATCTCATTGTCCACATCTGTGTCTGCTGTAGGCTGGAGGAAACCAGCGGATGCTTCACAAAGAATGCAGTCACCAGACTAAGGTTCTCAGTAGCCTCCACGCGATATGCTAGACCTCCAATACTTGGAGCCTCATCCATCTCGTAGATGGAGCCGATGCCGGAAATAGACTGCTCATCTAATGATTGCGTCGATCGTCTGCCCATTGCTTCAAAGTACGGTGGAGGCGAGACGGGCGTGCCCTCTAGCCACAAAGGCCCATGACACGGCAGCCTTCTTTTAATTTGTGCGCTTGGCAACGAGACCTCCCAACCTGTCGCAACACTGCAGAAACGATCCATCAAGAAAACAACCCAGAATATACGTCGGCGTTCCTCTTCCTCGATCCAACTTTCAGGTGGCCGAAGAAATGCCAACCGTTGCATCAGGACAATACGGCGACGGTCTATGTCTGTTGCTTCACTTTCTGCGCTCAGATGGAGATGCTCCACGGTTCTTGTCATGCTTCCCACTGTAGACCATGCCGCAGGGCCTTGTCCACTACCAATCTAACGTCAAATTGTAAATTAGTGACCGATACAGAGCGTTTCTTGATTTCCGCTTCTTACTATATCGAAAGTTGTGATAACCAGAGCTTGCAAATTCTCTACCGAGAACTCTTCCATGCTGCTGATTATAACTCGCCTGCGCGTTCTCTTTGCATATTCCGCTTTTTGCTTGGAATTTCCGAGTCTTGGATCATCGCAAAGACGCACAGTCACCGCTGCGATAGCGTAGAAAAGTGTTTCTAACCTGGCACCTTGATCAGGGAACGTCCTACGCTTTTCGAACCGCCCTTCGTGTAGGATTGGGATCCAGGGATGAATGTGACTGAAGTAGATTTTGATAAGTTGTTCCATGATATCAGCCGGGGGTAGTTCTACTGATTTCTCTGGCAGCCAGGGAGGCCCTTCTGGTTCTGTCTGCGAGATTTGGCTGGTACGCTGTCGCTTTCTAGGTCTCGCTGTGCTATCGCCGTCTTTTCCATTTTCGCAACTCTGGTCTGTCGACTGGCAGAGAGCATCCGTGAAATTTCTCACGCAGTCATCCAGCTTCAGGTTATGCTCCCTCTCCGGTTGATTGCTGTTGGTTCCTTTAGACGAAATCTGGTCCTGGATCGACGATATGGCAGACCAGACTTGTTGCCACAGCACGCCCTGTCCTAAAAACATGTTCTCAAGTTTGTCTTCGTCGGTTATTATTAGCTTAACGGACAAACAGCTTTCATGAAAATTGATCTTGCACCCACCCAATCGTTGGTTCAGATTGCCCATAGCACCTCGCCTAATTCCCGGCTTACCTCGCTCCTGGAAGATACATTCCGTGCCTTGTGGAATAAGCACTTGTATTGTCAAAGAAAAATTATGAGTTGCACAGATCTTACCCAACTGCTCGCATTGAGCACAAGGCTGTTGCCGCGAGCATCTTGTTTTTCGTTTGCGGCATGTCTGACATCTGTTTATCATGTAAATAATCGTAATTATTCAGCCTGACATACACGGAGAAGTGTAAAGTAACAAAGAAAATCTTTAATTCAGTGACTCACGCTGTGCCCTCATCTATCAACCCCGATGGCGCAACGTTGCCATTCCCGGGATTCTCCCCGAGGTCTTCTTCTGGCGTGTCGTGCGGTGCTTCTAGGGAATCGGTCACGGTGCGGCGCGGCATTTTGGCGCATGTCAGAGTTGTAAAAATAATAAGGCGCGCGGCTGCAGGGAATGCAGGTCGCATGCAGGTCGCATAAATTATAGATGGCTCAGCGATTGAGGAGAATCCTCGCAGTCTGTGTTGGTGCTTAGCACTAGCAGGATAGGCACCCCACACATCCCCACGCCGAGTGGGGTGGCAATGTTTGAATAGTTTTTAGATTTGTAGCATCGCATTGCATTGGTCCCACATCTAATTACTCATACTACGTATCACCAAGTCACGCTGCGACCTGCTGGAGCCTGGAGGACCTGTTTTTCCAACAAAACTTTAAAGTCATCCGCTAATCTTGGAGGTCTGGCAGTACATAACTACTACACTACGGCATCCGCGAGCAGGATGCATGGCAAGATACAAAGCAAGTTTGCATCTTGCCACTGGCAGTAAGGTCAACGAAAACTATGTATACCGTGCACATGTGAAAATCGGAGTTTCGCAATTCCACGCGAACCTTATAAATGCCGCTACATGTGGAAATCATCGTGAACGCAAGTTGGCAGTACCCGGTCCACGACTTACGAAATTGACTATCCTTTAATCCTTAATCCGAAACTGTGCCGTCGGTAGCCCATAGAATTGGTGCTTAATATCTCTGTCATAGACCTTTCCAGTATCAGTTGTCAAGTCAAAAGTCTCTACTGCTACCTCTTTGAGGCCCTCGGATTTCTGTCTATCCATTACGGCGGTTTCCTATGCGTCTTCATTAAGTAAAAGCAATTTCAAGTGGGATATGGAAGGGATAGCTACTTACATCATAATCAATTAGCCAAAGAAGATTCAGACCGAATCCTTCTTTTCGTTTATCGATCAAGTGACAACCCCAATCGTGATCCAGGATACATGAGTGAAATGAGTGAGCCCTTTTTAGACAGCTCCAAAGATGGTATGAAACCTTTCCAAGGTACTCGAGCTTTAATGTTGCTAGGCTCCGGATCTCTCCGCATCAACGCAGGAGATGCAGCCGCACGAGACCTCAATATATTGATATGTTTAAGATTCGGAGCCAGTGCTGATATCATGAATATGACTTTGGAATTATAATCAGGGTGGTTATTCGAATCACGTCTCACATAACGTAGAGTGAGACTGTACAAAAGTGGTGATTTGATCAAGTTGAGCTCATGTTCATTTGGAATGGTGGGACTTTCCAGACCGAGAAGACTGCGGAGGCGAAAATATCGCATGTGCAATCGACAAGATGGATGATGCTGTTCGAGAGCACTTAATACACCCGGTGGTATTTGGTTGCGATTGACCCAAAAGAAATCAGTAATTCTTTCGAATTTTGGAATGATCGTAGCAAGAGGTCTCCAAAATTCAGCGACTTGCTCTGGCGTGCTTTCAAGGGGATCAGTAGTAAAGACGTCGCCAAATTCCGCATCATATTCTTCTGGATCGTCATAATCAGATCCATCGTCTGCGTTTTCGTCTTCTTCATCGGGTACTGGAGAAACGCTGCCGAAGATCTTGATATAACGAGCATTGGGCAAGAAATGCCCGCGAAGGGTATTTTCCTCAATATCGGCACATTGCTTGCGCAAGTTTTCGGTAGACAGGACTCTCAGCGCTAGCTTTCGGTAAAGGAAAGGTATAGCAGCATTGAAACGAGACTTGTTAACCAATAGAAGTGATCGGAGACTTTCGGGTGATACGAGGTGGACCTGTGGACACTGAGCAAGGCCTGTTAATAAGATGGTAGAAGATCCTTGAAGCAAACCTCTTCTAATATCAAATCCTGAACCAGTAAAGGCAGTTCATCAAGTCTGGGAGCCATTGTATCTACCATCCGAAAGGTGCTGTGGTCGAAAGGATGTACCGGAAAAGTATTTCACGCAGTTTCATTTCTCAGGAAGTAACAAGTATCTTTGATTAACTAGGAACTATCTCACTTTCCAGCTAGTTGGCTATTTATTGAATAATAGGCGGGGCCATAAGATCTAGATATAATAACAATTGATAGAGAAGAAGCTCATATTTATTATTGATTTTGATGTGGTATGCCAAGCCACTAGTATTCGTCAGCACCCGCCAGGGCATCTTGGCATCTTGGCATCTGCCACGATATGACTTACCCTCGGCGTCTCCGTGCCCAAGTCGATGTCGATATCTCGATCTCGCCTTGACTTATGCTTCTCACAGCTCATACTAGAATGTCTCTGTTCATCAACGCTTGAGTCTATCCACATTTTCCTTCCGATGGAGTCCGCTGGCTTACTGCACCCATTACCATCAAAACTGCCGCCGAGGTCCAGCTTAGATAGGCATCGCCATCTCAACAGTCATTATCAGACATAAACTATTCCTCAGCCCAAATGGCAGAAGCAGCGTTTGCCTACCTTGAGCCAGCAATATCCATAATTCTTAAACAATCCGGTCTTATCCTAGCCTTGAATTTGGTCAACGCCTCCCTGGACAAGCTTCTATATTGTGGATTGATCGGCCAGCTTTTCATTGGTATACTCTGGGGGACACCTGGCGCCAAATGGCTCGACCACGACATGGAAACAGTGATCCAGCAGCTCGGATACCTGGGCTTAATAATGCTCGTATACGAAGGTGGCTTGTCAACATCACTATCCCAGATTCGCGCCAATATCTATCTTTCTGTTGCAGTAGCCGTTACCGGGATTGGTGTTCCCATGGGACTATCGTTTATTCTCATGGAACTGGTTTCCGCAACACCCCTTCAGGCATTCGGTGCCGGTGCCTCTTTAAGCGTGACCAGCCTTGGAACCACGTTCACCATCCTTTCGACAACGAAACTGATCACCTCGCGCCTTGGCACGGTCACTACAAGTGCTGCGATGTTTGATGATGTTGTCGGTCTTGCCATGGTTCAGATTATCCCTAACCTAGATGGAGGTGGTGGGTCATTCAGGGTGGTGTCTGTTATTCGACCGCTGTGTGTTTCGCTCGGGTTCGGCATTGGCATCACTTTGGTGTGTCGAGTCGTGGCGCGCCCACTTCTGATCACAGTGCTCCAAGCAAAGGACAAGATGCCGAAATTCACACGCACGCCCCAGTTTGCACTTCTCTGTTACACAAGTCTGCTGATAGGCTTGGTGGCCGGGGCTACATATGCCGGGACGTCTACTTTATTCGCGGCGTACCTTGCTGGAGTCGTTACATCGTGGATCGACACTCTGGCATGCGCAACTCCGGATATTACGACAGAACAACGGCAAGAGGGCCAAAACAGCAATTCACAAGATCAACACGAACCAATAGTGTCATCTGGTGCTACGCCCCAGCATACTGATCCAGGTGAGGAAAAGAATATTACTGGTCAATATATTTACGACCATTACTATCGGGCTCCCATTCATAGAATCCTGATTCCTATGTTTTTCGTGAGTCATAAGACGTGCAGTGAGTGGTGTGATTGGTGTAATAGCTAATACAGCCAGGCCTCCATCGGGTTTGCGATTCCTATAACGGAGATGTTTCGCGGCAGCGTTGTCTGGCGAGGAGTGGTCTATGCCGTCCTGATGACCCTGGCGAAGATGTTTACTGGGCTGTGGCTTATCCGAGTCTCCCCTGACTCTGGAATTCGCACCTGCGTTCGTTTATTAAAGACACCCCTAACATACACGACTTCGTTCTTTCTCGGCCGCCAAGCAAAAAAGAGCAGCGAGAAAGGTCCTAGTCAGCCTATTACCAACGACACACTTCAACAGGCTACGACAGATATGGGTTCCAGCGATACTTCTGAAACCATAGATGAAACATACGCAGATGCTACCTCATCTTCAAATGAGAACGAGACCACCCGGGTCCAAGAGCAAACATGCTGTGGGTCTGTTCCCCTCCCCCCGAAACCAAAGTCGCTATACCCAGCCTCAATTTTGGCTTTGGCCATGACCGCTCGCGGGGAAATAGGCTATCTCATCGCATCCCTCGCGGAGTCGAATGGTGTTTTTGGCGACACCTCTGAAGGTTCCTCCGAGGTTTATTTGGTTGTTGTATGGGCTATTTCGCTCTGCACATTGGTCGGGCCTATTCTGGTTGGAACACTCGTCAGGCGGGTCAAAGGCATGCAGCAGAAGCGCGCGAGGAGTGGCGGAGCGGATCCGTTGGGAGTTTGGGGAATTTAAATACTCGATCTATGATTTTGACTAATTAACAATGTCCTGTCGTAACTCTATGCCAATCACTCGGTAATTAGTGATTTGGAAGCAGGCATCTGTTTTTCAGAGCACTTACACGACATGGTGCCCTTGCTGGGATGTAGTCTCTTGCGTAAATGCAATAGACACAAAGTAAAGGATGACTATCCATTCCCGCCCCCTCGCACAGTACTCGATATTATTCATAGGTTATATGGTTAAAAATTTCACGTACAAGATAATGGGAAACATCGCCCATTCCATTTTCCTCTCCTGCGACTTGGCCATTTCCCAGGCATCGGAATCGGTTGACAGAGCTATACTTGATATGAAAGTGCTCTCCACCTATGCTGTCAAGACACTTTTTGAAATGGCTGATTGATCCAGCATATGTAGCTGTGACCGGACCCACGGTCTTGCCGCTTTTGTACCAGCTCCGACATTTCTCTGACCAGACTGTTCGCTTAAAGCACTCCTGAGCCCACGTGTTATAATCATCCACGGCCTCTTTCTTAACCTCGATTGACCTAGACACTGTTAGACCAAAGCCATTTCCGACACACAAAGCTTCAATGACCAACAAAAAGACAAAACGAACCTGATTTCTTCTGTTGCAAATTTGCGGATCCATTTTAGAATATAATCGCATGTAAAATCCACCGCTGCATGAAAGGAGCCATTGGAGACTGGAAAGTTCGGCCCTCCAATCATAAAGTAATTTGGCATTTCATCCACGTGGATAGAGAAGAACGCTTCAGGACTTTTCCTCCATTTCTCGTTCAATGTGATCTGGTCTCGGCCCTGTATCGTCCAGGACGGAATATACGACGTATTGAACCCGGTCGCACAAACAATCATATCAAAGTCCTCATGCTGGCCGTTTTTAGTTGTGATTCCCGATTCTGTAATATGGTGAATTGGCTCGAAGCACATGCGAGTATTGGGCTGCGAGAAAGCCTCGAGATAACCGTTTCCCGGGGTCAGTCGGCGACAACCTGGCGGAAAGTCTGGTTTCATCCATACTGCGATGGATGGATCTTTACAATTTTTCAAGGCTTGCTCCATTTGTTGTGACGCGAACTTGACACACATCTCTTGGAAAAAGTGGTCTCGAAGCATTGCATAGTAGAAGCCATTGACACTGAGTCCGGACTTGTTAGCATCTCGTCTTCAACGTATAAGTCTAGAAGGCGTTGTGATGATTACCTGTTTTCAAGTTTCTTTCGCATTTGGAAGAAAGCCTCAGGATCTTCCCTGTATTTTCTCCGCTCTTCCTCCGAGAAAGCAAAGTTTTCACCGTCCTTGGTAAGCTCTGCAGACACATTGGGAGCAATCCAGGTGGGATTCCGGACGTAGTTAACCAACGTGGAGACTTTTTTGTGCATTGCTGTAGCACACTGAATGCCCGAGGATCCATTCCCTATCACTGCAACTCTCTTATTTTCCCAATCAAAAGTGTCGTCCCTGAGTACTGCGTCAGTCAATGCAGCGGCTAAGCTGGATTAAATCCGCAGGAATGCATCGATAGACACACCAATTCGCTGTGTGGACTAATTTACCCTTGAAGCCCATTAAGCCCTGAATGTCAGGCCATTTCCAGTTGCTTTCGGTATCATCAGCAGGCGGCAAATGAATCGTAATATACCCACGTAACTTGTTAGGGCTTTTCTATCTTACCTCAATGCTCCTGAGGCGCTGATGAATATATCTGCCTCATCCTCGATTACTCCACCATTCCGGTCGATCTTTATCTTCCATTTGGCGGCAGCTTCATCCCAGGTTGCTTCCAATAATTTAGAGTTCAACTGTATATGGTCATCTAGCCTCCATTTGCGCATTGTTCTCTTGATGTATTGTTTGATCTCTGGGCCACCGGCGTAGAAATGTGACCAATCTGGATTTGGCTCAAAGAGGAAATTATAGGCGTCTGTTTATTGGTTCCGATTTATTTTATTAGTGGATGTAAAGTGCCACATCGGGAACATGGAAGTCTCACGGGCAGGCACATCACTATACATCAATTTTGCGAGCATTAGAACATATTTTTTTTTGCAGAGGTATTGTAAATCCATGGGCGAAATAATTTACCAAGCAACTCCAGGGTATTTATTCTTGGACCAGACACCGCCAACATCATCATTCTTCTCATATAGCACAAAATCAATGGCACTGTCCAGCCTCAGGACATGTTTGATCTTATAAGCCAGAGTCAGACCGGCGAAACCAGCACCAACACCAATTATTCGAAGTTTTTTCGGAGTATAAGCTACATCCTCTTTGACTGTCACCCAGTTAGCAGGTCTCGGACTTTGGAGCACCGAACTTGACTCTGTACTCTGCGACGAGAGCATGTTATTAGATGAATTTCCGTATATTTGATGTGTGAGATGGCAAAATAGCGACACAGCTCTTACGAAATAATTAATTGAGCACCTACTCTTGCATATTTATGGGCATTGACGCCCAAGAGAAAGCTCATGCCTCGACTTGAACAAAATACGAAACGACTGCGGACGCGAACCCGAACCCGAACGCGACCCAGAAAAGCTACCTCACCGTCTGCCATATTTAGCAGAAAGCTCCATATCAACAGTTTGATTCAAGTCGGCTCCAGGAAATGGGCAATACTAGCCACGAGCTTTTAGAAAAGCTACATTGAAGCGTTGAATAGCTCTGAAACTCGACGTAAATATATTATATCGAAAGGTGGCTGTCTCGGACAAAATACTAAGCCTCACCCTCATGATCCAATAAAATCCACATTTATTATTAGACTAAAATAAACTGAACGGCGATCGATCTAATTCGCTGTGCCATTGGGAGAAGCTGAAAATAAAGTCAGTCAGTTGAAGTCAAAATAAGAGCACTGTGGTCGCGTACCTTTGACTGGGCCAGTTCCAAGAGCAACTCTGGGGGCAAATGTCATCTTGCCGAGAACAGCAAATGACGATGCACCACTAGCAGCAGGAATGTTGTTTGCAAGATTCCGCTTCGTAGCAAATGCTAGAGTGGCGAACTTGATAGCCTCCTTGTAGGCAGCTGGGAGACCAATTTCATCACTAACAATTGTTTTGAGGTCATGAGCAGCCAGACGACTCCTCAAAAATCGCATCAAGGTATCATTCCTGGTGCCTCCACCACTGGCAACGACCTTTGTGACCGTGGTTTTCGGGAGTATGAAGTCGACGAGCGCGCGTTCGATGGATGTCGCAGTGAACATGGAAAAGGTGGCAAGGAGATCTTCTGTGGACGATGAAGCATAGCGCTCCAGAATGTCGTCGGCATATTTGGAACCAAAGTCGAGCCTCCAGGCAGATCGTGGGGGTTTGCGAAGGAAGAATTCATGAGATTGCAGCTCTTCTAACAGTGGCTGAATGACGGTACCCTTGGCTGCCATTTCACCGTCCTTGTCATATGTGCGACCTGTACGCCTTTTTATGACATGGTCCAACATGACATTCCCTGGGCCAGTGTCAAATGCCATCATCTTGCTACGGTCGATATCGGCCAGCTGTAGATTCGCGATGCCGCCAATATTCAGAGTCACTGTTGGCCCGTCATTGCGAAAAGCAACAAAATCGAGATATTGCATAAGAGGCGCACCAGAGCCGCAAAGAGCATGGTCCACGGGGCGAAACTGTGTGACGGTGGTAATATTCGTGAGAGCAGCGACGACTCCGGACTCAACAATGAAATAGCCGCATGGATAGCCGCCCTTTGTCCAGAGGTCAACTAGGCTCTTGTTACCGCTGGCAATGTAGTCGGCGATTTTTTGGCGCTCGGGTGGCTCTTGGTAAACAGTCTGTCCGTCGTAGCCAAGCACATCGACTTCTTCTGGCTTGATACCGGCTTTGGCGAGCAGTGCATTGGTAGCTTCAGCATAGAGCGCACCGGCAGCGTAGTTGAGGCGAGTCATCTCGAAAATGGTCAAAGCATTCTCAAAGGCTTTGATGACCAGAGGCTGTAACTCGTCTGGCCAGTCAACCGTCAGAGCGTCGATGTATTTAGGGCGGCTGGGGTGGCCATCCTCGGCAATGTCAATGGAGCAAAGGACAGCATCCACGCCATCAAACGAAGAACCGCTGTTGAGACCGACGATATAAGGCATTTTACAAGTGGCGTGAATCGAGTTCTTGTCGACAGTTATGCCTGCAACAAGAGGGCGCAAATACAAACTTATATCACTGCTGTTTTATCTCAGCAGAAGAGCTTCTAATCCGCCAGAACCCACAAAAAAAAAAAAAAAAAAAAACATCCCCGCCATGTCACCACTACCAGTAAAAGTCCAGCTGATCAACAGACGCGGCGTCTTCAATAGGAATCTTCTCACGCGTGATCCGCAGCGTCAGGAAATACCAGTGGTGAAACAGCCTCGGGGGAGGCTCCGAATCAATGAGCACGCACGGCCCGACCTGGCAAGCTGGCAGCTCGGGGAAGCCTCCGACGGAGCCTTCCCCTAGGGCTTCTCCACCCCCGGCTTTTTGCACACAATTTCTTGGTAAGCAAGCAAAAGCTCCATCAGGGCCTTCTTTTTGTTGGATGTTCCTAATTTTAACCTTGATTCATTTCTCTGGCAGCATACGCACCTTACGATCCTCGATCCCCGCGGGATTTTGCGGAGTCATGCTATGCGCACACTCTACCCCGTATATAATGTTCGTGGAAGCCTTTAATGGGCCGACATTTAGTTCTCATTGTGTGCGCAGATACTTTAGTTCTGTACATTCACTTTGGTATTCTATTGCTTCATTGCTTGCATTGATTCTCTCTGCCGTTCGTTGGCCTCTTTCGTCTTTTCGATATACGTGATTACTGCACCATCCTTGTGTGCTACATAGGTACTCTCGGCAGGGAACCCTAGTCTACACCATGAAGCTCAATGTTCGAGATAACCGATGGGCCATCTTTTGTTGTGCCATCTCCGCTATCGGATCGCTGTGCTATGGCTATGATCAAACCTACTACACCGGCATTCAAGGCATGGCCACCTTCAAGAAGGCTTATGGCTATTATGACGCGTCGAGTCATTCTTATGCCCTTCCCACAACCTTCACTTCCTTGACCACCTCAATCATCTACGTGGGTGAACTTGTGGGCGCTCTACTTGCTGCCCCCATAAATGATCGCTGGGGTCGGAAAGCCGTCTTCTTTGTGGCGTCTGTATGTATCATCGGCGGTGGTGTCGCCCAGGTTGCCGATAATGGGATTGAAGGGGTTATCATCTTGGGACGTATCCTCGTTGGTATGGGAATCGGGAATTTCACCGTCACCTGTCTGCTGTATATTGGCGAAATCGCACCACGCCAAGTCCGAGGCCCAGCTCTCATGATGTTTCAGTTCTTGCAGTCGTGCTCGCAACTTGTAGCGTCGGGGATCACGCAGGGTACCGATAGTATCAAGAATTCAAGCGCTTCATACCGAATTCCTATGGGCCTACTTGTGCTTCTCCCACTGATGATGTTGGCTGGATTACTGGTCATACCTGAGAGTCCTACTTGGTATATGACCAAGGACCGACCGGCCGATGCCGAAAAAGCTCTTCGCCGGATCAACCGCAGCAATCGTGCTTACGACCCTACAAATGATATCGCCGCGTTGGAAGAAGCAATCCAGCAACAACGAGAGCACGAGTCCAACGCCGAAACTGCTTCCTGGAAATCACTCATCGCCGATCCTGTCGAGCGCCGCAAGCTATTCTATTCGTGCGGCTCAATGTGTGCACAGCAAATCAATGGCATTGTCTTTTTCTATTCATATGGAGTTATATTCGCGGAATCTCTAGGCCTCGCTCAAGCTTTTACCGTTACACTCATCACGAACATCCTGCAAGTTGTGTCGGTAGGAGTTTCTGTCGTGATGGGTAATAAAGTGCCCCGTCGCAAAAACTTGCTCATCACCACCTCTGCCATGTTCTTCGCTTATATCATCATTGGCAGTATCGCCACTCATGCCATCTCGACCGGCCCCGCGATTGCCATTGTCACCATCAGTTACATAGTGATTGTCGCTTTCAATTTCGGCCTCGGGCCTCTTGCATATACCTGGGCCAGTGAGTCTGCAGTTGGACCGAACCGAAACAAAATCATGTCATGCTCCATCGTTGTCTTCTTTTTGACAACCTGGGCTATTTCGTTCACCGCACCATATCTCTACTATGATGCTAATCTGGGCGCCATGCTGGGTTTTATATATGCTGGTACCACCATTATCTCACTGGTGTATATCTATTTCTGTGTTGGTGAAACGACCGGTCGATCTGTTCTCGAGATTGAGATGCTGTTCCAGGAAAGAGTGCCCGTACGCAAGTGGAAGGACCATGTGTTTTCATTTCAGGAACAGGGACTAGCTCAGCATGAGGAGATAAAGGGAAAGGAGGGAAAAGAGGAAGAATACATTGAGGAGTCTGGTCATGAGTGATTTTATAAAAGGCTGACAGTCTTTTGGGAATTGCCAATCGCTTTATCTTTAGCTCCTGGTGGCCAATTGACTCGTTCCATTCGATAACATTCTGTAATTTTCATCGTAGTATCGGTGTGTCCTACTAGCATGAAGCTCCCGTCAAAGGAGTAGAATTTTGAAAGCTTTGACGAATGTTGGTTAATATATCGAACGTTCTGGCATACCCAACCGAATCAGAAGTCATTCTAGACATGACCTGCTCGGCAATATCCAGGATTTCGTCATGCTTTTGGATATCTCGAAAAAGCAGAGAGAATGAAGACGCAGTCTGGACAGACAATAGCACAGCGTATGATCCGACGAGGAGCTGTATGTCACACCATGTGGGGCGCAGGATGGTAGCATCACGTTGTAGGACATGTTGGTCAACTGCACCGGACGGAAGGTGTGCTGGAATATCATGACTTGGTTGATTCATATATCGCGCTAGCGTCAATATCGAGCATTTCGAACTTTCGACACAATCACGGCAGTAAGCAAGTACCCAAGGCTCAAACTGTCGGTCCACGGCGAATGCTGATCCTGGAGACGTTGTGGAGTTTTCCAGATCTTGATAGAGCACATGATAGAGGACTGGTCGCGTGAGGATCGAGATACATGCATAATACCTGAGAGATAGTTCTTTCTGTAAGAATGGACGTTAGGGTCTACATACCATTGACTAAATTTAGCAGCGTGATCAACTTACAACTCTGGTTGACAGATAAGGCATTAATATCTCAAAACTGCGAGCGTCCCTAACAAATTGAAGCTGCAGAGGTAGAGACCGGTACCAAGTTTCGACGTCAAGTAGGATCTCTGTGATCATAGGACTAACTTCTTGTGGCTGACAATAGGCTTGGCTGGTGACGAACATTTGATTTAGAATACGGTTGAGACATGACCGAAGCCACAAATTGGCGGAAAAATGATCAAACACAGGAAAATCATCATTCTCGATGCTTTTTGCAGATGTAATAGTCATCTTGGTTTGGGATCCCCATGGAGTTCGAAAAGATGGTGTGCCATCTACTTCTGACAGGATATCACTGAACTCGCTGTCAGCCATTGGTTCAGAATCGTCCTGTGTCACAATAACGCAGAATGATACCTTTGCAGCAGATAAAACACTTGTTCGAGGACAGGAACGGGACTATCCGGTAATCTGTTCTTGAGCTTAGTGTAGTCATCACAGATAATCCAATCGACTTACCTAGAGTCATTGTGGCTTGAGAGTCGACTGAGGGTTGAATCAACAATTTGAAGTATACCCAACGCCCGAAAGGGACTTGCATAACTATATAAGAATACATGAGATATTACCAGCAGGAAAGGTACCGCAAGCAAATCGGGCAGCATCTGAACCTGCCAGAGCCGTTGAAGCACTACTATGAAGCAAGCATGTGATAAGTTGCGAGCTTCCGATTCGTTCGGCACATGCACATATCGTAGTCCAATTGCATATATCAAGAGTTCTTCCAGAGATAGATCACTGAGAGGCAATCCCGGATGGTCTTCATTAGAACTAGCATTGACTTTGTCCAAGAGTGATACAATGCGATCCGCGGAGAAGATGTTGTTGAGTCTCAAAATGGCGCAGAAGCTGATGGGGAGGTAGGAAACCAATCCTTCCCAATTATGTTGGCAACAACTGGCAAGCAGCAATGGGATCTTCACCTCAGCAAGATTGCTGAACTGGTTGTCAGTGAACTTAACATCGTCATCCTCGGCGCGCTTCAAGAATCGAAGAACATCCACGTCCGGAATAGTCAAATGAACTCGCAGACGCGACCAGTATTGTAAAACTTTATGGCCAGCACCATGATGGAATTCAGGGACTCTGTGGAAATTTGACGGTTCATGGGCGCCATTCTGAAGCGGTAACGGATCAATGGGCATATGAAGCTCTTCGGGTCCGGACAGGTGTTCCTCTAGAATGTCCAAACGGCCTTCCACGGCTGTCAGCCGAGACAGAAGTATTGTGTCGCTACACTGTATTAGCTAACAGCACCAGAACATGCATTGACTGCTTCTGAGGGAGCGTACGTTTCAGTGCTCGATGGCTGCGTGCGATAGTGGCACCCGGCACCAGATTCCGTACAATGGGTACAGGCAGGGCGCCGGCCATCGCAGCGAGATTTACGCCGGCGACAGGTATCACAGGCTAACTGGGTCTTGAGCCTGCTGGGGCGGGAAGACTGCAAGCTGCTGGAATCGCCAGACATGGAGGCTCACTCATAGCCAGATGACATACGAACAACTCGGCGCGATTGATGATGGACGGAGCGGAATGCTGACGCGCAGATCGACCGCGTTACCACTCTGGGTATAATTTGATAGCCGACTAGATCAATTTAGAACAAAAAAAAAATTTATAAAACAGTTCACCAAATGTTGCATTCCCGCCAATTGTGTCTTCCGCAACAAAATTAATGGTTCGCTTTCGATGGATCATGGATTGTTTCTGGTGTGGACCCTTTTGCCGTCCATTGCATGGTTGGCGCTCCGTTCACTCACCGCATTGAGTCACCCATCAAAGTCGGTTTTTGCTTTGTGCCATCGTTGAATTCTGTGTATATCACCAAGAACGTCCGTTGCAAAAGGAATTATCAAGCTATAATTCGGACATAATTCTCACCAAATAGATGCATGCTAATCCGATGCTATAAATAATGGCTTAAGAGAATAAGGCTTATGCTTGCTGCTTCCCAATCCATTCTCTCGCCGACGTTTGGTCATTATGTACACATCGTCCTCTCTACTTGCTCCCACGCCAACTGTTTGGATATCAAAAGATGTTCGATGCTTCTCAGACTCTAACACATTCTTTCCACCATGGAATATCGCAAACTGCCTTTGTCTCGAATAAGTGCACGAAGCCGCTTCGTAGACATTTTGAAAGTACAATAAAGAGGACATGTCTACTCTATGATTGCAACAATCTATACGTCAATCATTGTTCTCATATGGCGTCATATAGTCCGTAGGCACCCGCTGAAGGTCTTCCGCTTGACAATCCATCAAATGGCCAAGTCACAATTCCGGGATTTCGGTAAAATCTCCGCAAATGAGCGAGTTACCCCACAATTGACTAATGAGAACTGAGGAGGCAGAGAACTACTTTGGCAATAGCAACTCTAGCAATAGTCAGCACCCGAAGAAATAGAATCAAGCGAATTCATCTTACACAATGGCAATTGGAATCGCCCTCGTTGGTGGTGGAATCTGGGCAAAGGAGGAGCATTTGGCAAGTAGAATTTCTCCCTTCGAGGGAGGGGTTCCACCATTTCCTAACGGTGAACTAGCCAGCCATACTAGCAACAAAAGAATTCGAACTCAAGGCAATATACTCTCGTTCGCTCAAATCCGCAAAAGAGGTTGCAGAAGGAACCAGTCAAAGCGTAGAGCTGTACTCCCAGGACTCTTCACAGGGTTTCGATGATATTCTCAAGCGTGATGATATCAGCGCCATTGTGGTCAGGTACGTCAGAAAGTCTCGCTTCGCGTGCTTCTCTTCCAGTGACCTTGAAGTAACGAATGGCCAGTCTTCCCATTCTCAACCAGGAACCCTTTATTCGAGCTGCCATCTCGGCGAGAAAACATGTTCTATCCGAGAAGCCTGTTGCAGAGAATGTTCGTGATTCGTTGATGTTGATCAAGTGGTATCATGAAAATAAAAATGCCAATGGCGCGGCCACCTGGTCTGTAGCGGAGAATTTCCGCTACCTCGACAGCTACAAGTATGCGCGGCAACAAATAGAAAAGCTAGGAAAGATCATTGGTTTTCGAGTCATCGTGAATTATAATATCGAGAAAGGTACCAAATTTTACGGTGAGAGCATACACTAACAGCATCCAGGGATGCCTTTATGGACGCGTGCTGACTTGAATCTCTTTCTTAAAGAGACATCTTGGAGAAAAAACCCCGAGCACCAAGGCGGTTTCCTACTCGACGCCGGTGTTCACTTTACCGCGGGCCTTCGATTGTTGCTTGGCCCGGAAGTAACAGTGACGCGCGTTACTGCTTTCACCACTCTATTGAAAAAGTACCTCCCACCGGTCGATACTGCGGATGCGGTTTTCAAAACAAGTACCGGGATTCAAGGCACATTCCAGATGTCATCAGCCACCACCTTTCAAGATAGAGAATGGTCAGTGGCTTGCGAACACGGTACAGTCACTGTTGCCAACTCTGTAGTCACCGTTCCTCCTGTGGATGGCGAAGTGGCTAGTGTGACTATTCCGGATGAGCGTTCAGGAGTCCCACCGGAAATTCGAGCCTGGGGAAAAGCCCTGGCAGAGGGACGACAGAATGCAGAACAAACTCCCGAAGAGGCTCTCGCAGATTTGGAATTGGTGGGTTGCCTTTACACTTATTCTTCTTCCTGGTCATGCTTTTCTCCAAGACGAGACTACGAAGAAATAATGCTAATTACATCTGATCTAGATTGAGGCGATGCTTCGCAGTGGTGAGTCGGAAGGCCAACCTCAGGTTTGTCAATACCAGAACCCGATACGCAATTCAATAGCGAACACATGGATTATATTGCAAAGCCTTGTCAATTCTATTCGTTGAGAGCATAGGTATACGAGACTGGTACTAAATTTGTTCGTCCATCTGATATACGACTTATTTTGATACATCGAAATTGATGTGTACAATGTCATTTGAATTTCTATAATTTTGTGTTCGGAAATAGTAGTAAAGTTTATATGAATGCATTTTATACCAAAGAGCAACACCCAGTTTGATGCTTCATTGGACATGACAGAATAACTGTGGGGTTTTTGTATACTCAAATAGTGAGCTTTCTGGCCAGGAAGTTCTTCAGTTGCTCTGTATCACTGGCGAAACGCCGCATGGCATCAGCCGACTTCTCGACTGCACAGGCATCTTTGTTGAAATCCCAGCGGAATGCATTCTCATCATTGATGTACGAGAATTGAGGAATTTCTGCCTCATTCGCTAAAACAATGCACGTTAACATATTCCTGGCCAAGCATAAAAAACGAAGCACAAAAAAAGATATTGTCGTTGTTTATCACATCACGTACCTTTCACGAATGTCACTTGAGGGGTGATTTGACTGAAATCATCCTCTAGCTGCTCCAATATGGACGGCGCGATAGTCAACAAGTCAACACCAGCCAGTGCTTTGACATGTTCCGGATTCCGGAAACTAGCGCCCATGACCTGTGTCCGATGTTTATATTTCCGCAAATAATTCTGCATCGTCCGCACTCTTTCTATGCCCATATCGTCAGTTGACGCTTCCTGTCCTTGACCACGAAACCAATCGCCGATCCGTCCTACATATGGCGCAATACATGTAACGCCTGCTTCTGCAGCAGTAATAGCCTGTACCATGCCGAATACAATGGTGATCAAAACGCTGATTCCATGTTCGCGTTCCAGGATCCGGCCTGCCTGGATTCCTTCCCAGGTGGCACTGATTTTGATGCGGACTGCTTCTTTGGGCACATTTTGAGTCTTGTATAATTCGATTATCCGAAGAGCCGCTTTCACAGTTTCGGCCGTGTTGAAGGAATGACGAACATCAACTTCCGTTGAAACGCGGCCCGTGAGACGGTATATTTCCGTACCAAAAAGCACCGCCAGATACTCCACGGCATGCTCCATGCGATCATCTTGGGAGAGCCCATCAGCAGGAAGACCATTGGCATACTCAATAGTACGTTGTATGATGTTTGCATATTCGGGTTGTTGGGCGGCGGAGTACAATAGCGACGGGTTGGTTGTTCCCTCTGAAGGTTTGAACCGTGCGATGGTCTGCGCGTTTCAACAAAAGTGAAATACAATTATCAAAGTTTTTACTCACATTGAAATCAGCTGTGTCCGCGATTATTACTGTTCCGGCTCTCTGCATGCCCCTGAGGGCATTGGATTTGTCCGTCATCACTGATAATCCTGGGACTCTGCCAGGGTTGAGTGAATGAAAAGAACGCGCAAGTATGCAGGAAGAGTTTGAGTATGGATCAATAATACTTGTAAGAGTAAGGCGAATTGAATGATGGCCTTATTTACTGAATATAATTATGATTTATTTTATATAAAATACGAAGATTAATCAAAGAGAGTAAAATATTATCCCCCCACCGTGTATATATCTTGGCGGATCGCTCCCCGATTGGTGGGTGTAGACTTCGGTGTCTCCGAGTCCCAGTATTCCAACCTCGTCAGACATTCCGTACCCAGTTTTGTTTTGATCGCACGGTGGTAAGTTCACTTGTCATACTTTATAACAAGACTTGCGTAAATCTTTTATTTCGGTAATATAAGTGGCAAGTAGCTAATTTATTCATTCGTAGGTATTCTTTATTCCGTAAGCTGATCTGATAATATTAATTGAATAGAATAGAAGTGTTACTTGATGAGAGCTGATATATAGCGAGGCGGCAGTCAGTCACATTGATGATGGCTGAGCGAGTATTGCCTTCCACCACAGTGCTCCAAGCTGAAATTAATATACAAAAAGGTGATTGTGGTCGCTCCTAGGGAAAGGCACACTCGCTAGGCGTAGCCACTGCTAGATGTCTAGCTTGAACCCACCAGCACTTCCGCTTTGGAACAGGCCAGTCGGGTCATACTTCTGACTCGCCTCGCGCATGAGCTTCAGGTTTTCTTCGCCGCAGCCTTCATATGGCCGCTGCCACTCCATGCAGTAATTAATAAAGCGGTACTGGTGACCTGCCTTCCTCGCTTCTGCAGCCGCTTCTATCCTTTCCAGGCTGCGGCGGATAGTCGAACGAACGAACTCGTCGTCTTCAGCCTTGGTCCAAGTGGCAGAATAACTGATGATGATCAGTGGCTCAGTACAGTTTTCAAGGCCAAGGATGTTTGGGTCTCCTTTGTTCATCCATCCTGGCAAGATTGCCTGGAAGGTAAACGGCAATACGAGTCCATCCACGCGGCGTAGTTCAGTTGTGGTGTCACAGAAAATATCGTAAGCATCCTTTATAGTTTCGAGATCATTGCGGATAGTCGTCGTTCCCTGTACGTGACGGGTCCCAGCTGGTGCAGTACCACCAAACCTTTCAACAATGCTGGTGTTGGTCTCTACTCGGTCTTTATGGAACCCCCGCAGTGATTTGAAGCCCGTTGCATCCCAGTGTGCTGGCCACTTTTTGTCCTCTGGGACCTTGGTATACGCGATTGAAAGTGCAAGGATCTGAAAGCCAAGTTTCTGAACGTAGACGAAACTTAGGATTGGACCAGCAGCATCCTCATCGAATGCGCCTGGCTTGCCAGAACTCGTGTGAGCAAGGTAGTCGTGATAGGCTTTTAGTGATTTTGCATACTGGAAAGCTGCAAGTGTCATTAACCCTGAAGTCCACAAAGGCGCATAAGGAAAGCTGCGGAGTGTGAAACGAGTGACAATGCCAAAGTTGTTCCCACCTCCCTTCAACACCCTCCATAAATCGGGGTTTTCTGAGGCAGAAGCTGTCACAATTCTGCCGTCGGCGAGCACAACCTCATAGCTCACGCAGTTGGAGCAGACAAAGCCATATTTGGGAGAGTAGAACGATATACCTCCTTAACTCCAGGTGGTTAACATTCATAAGCTTAACTCAAGGAAATCACCTGTAGAATTGATATCGAATCCGAAGAAATCTTACCTTGCAAGGTCAGCCCTCCTACACCAACAGGCGCGTTTCTTCCTCCCATCACAATCAATCCTTTCTCATCGAGAGCTTTGTAGACATCGATCCACTTGGAACCAGTTCCAAGAGTCACAGTAGAACCATCAGGAGCGGGCGTAATTTCAGAAAACAAACTGAGGTCGACCACCGCGCCATCTTTCACAGTCGACGCCCCAAGCCCCGGATTGACACCGCCGCTCCTGACCGAAAAAAGGCTCTCAAACTGTGACCCAGCCAGCTTGCGTCTGTCATGCTCCTTCTTCAGGATTGCAACAATCTTGCTAAGCTCATGTATGTCGCGCGGGCGTACGACGCACGCAGGAATGATCTCGCGGTTCTGCTGGGCCCAGCTATAGTCTACAGCCTTTTGGAAAGCCTCGACATCGGTCTGGAGTATGACGCAGTCGGGAACTGCCGCGAGGAGTTCCTGGATGTATTGAGGGAGCTGCTCAGGTGGTGTGTTTGCCAACGGGTGCGGCTTTGGTGCTGCAGGGAGCTGTTGCTTCTTCGCTGCCGCCTTACGGCGTAGTATGAGGATGGAGATCAATAGGACTGAGCTGGCGGCTGCATAAGAGTAGAGTTTCTGCGAAGCCATTCTGACTTTGGTAGTGACGGTTGCTGAGCGGATGCGCGGATGCAATAGCGTGGCTTGCACATCAAAAGCCGACCACAGTCTGTATTAGCCCAGGTCGCAAAAATACCGATGGCAGGATATATGTATAAACTGGTGCGAGAGATCAGATTCTGTGAGATGAGGTGAATACGAAGGAGGTAGAGCTGAACGAAGCCTGAACGAGAGCTGAACGAGGGTTGACTCCAGGCCGAATTCAGTCTAACTCAAAGCTGTCTTAGCAGATCCAGGTTGGAGTAGATGTTCGGATTGGGTAAAAGACCTCTGATCTCATTTGAGTTGTATCTAGCCATAGTGATAGATTTGGGTCAGACTTTATGCAACCTAATCTGGTCTGAACTTGTCCCGATATATTCAGATTGGGATGAAAACCCCCCATGTCCAGCTCTCCATCCCATATAAAAAGAGAAATCGCTGCCTCAGGCCGCCGTTCCACGCTCGACGTGGCGTACACGAACCTGATTGGGTGAAAACGACGGGCCGCGGCCCGCACTCTCCGCAATTATGTAAGCCATGAAAACAGCCTCGGCGCATCCTGTCAAATCTATATCCCCTCAATTCTCCTCTCGATTGTCAAAAAAGAGAGCAAAACAATTCAGCGATAGTCACACAGAAATTGATACTTGACCATGCCTGCATTGACTCTTTACCTACTCGCTTTCAAGGATCAGAGCTACAATCCAAAGGCATTCGTCGCCAAGCTCCGCAGCTTCCCATCCGTCAAAGTTGTGGTAGCATCGCGACCTCGACATGTCGTAGTTCAGCCAACACTACTCGATACAAATCCATTACTAACTCAGAGATGGGACCTTATGCTTCTGCTGCAGCCTTCAGGTGGACAGAGCTCGGAGCAGTCTTCACTAATTCCATCCGAGTTGCAAAACGTGATCCTCACCGAATACCGCGTTCTTGCAGGAATTCCATCGAAGCTATTAGCAGGCTTCCCTGAACAAGATGCACAGCTGAAGAACCGAGTACCGCCGCCGTTGACGGGATCTTTGAGTAAGATTCAAAGTCAGACTAAAGAAACTTCTCAGTCTCTTGAGGTGGCGCCAGAGTTATTGGCGTTCATGGACCGGTTGACTCCAGAGCATGACAGACCAGTGACGATGCTCAATCTGCTTCATTTCCATCATCCGGACGGAAAGAAGAACTATTTTCAGTACGGACAAGTAAGTATCCATGAAGGAAAAGATACGAATCGCGAGATATTGCTACTCGGACCTAGCACAAATCAATGACTGATCAGCATCTTGTTAGGCATTCATGCCTGTCGCCGAGAAACGTGGAGGCAAGGCCAAGATTGTCGGCAATGTCGTTAAGCCTCCTAGCAACTCATCCTTCTTGAATGACTCGCGCGGTTCTCCCGATCGGCCGGAGCAGGACTGGTGGAATGAGATCTCAATTGTGCATTACCCTTCAATCCGGCACTTTTGCGATATGCTCGCTGGAGAGGATTATCAGGCCATCAATGCAAAGTATAGGCTGAAGGTGAGTTCAGTTGCTGATTACTGTGTGCTCTGCAACTTTGTTCGAAACTTACTTTCCTAGGCTCTTCGCGACACATTTTTGCTGTGTACCACCGAGTTTGATGTGGAAGACGATTCGCGTGCGAAACTATAGTTAAATAGCTGAAATAGTAAAGTAATGTGAATGATAATTAATGATTTGATGATGATGATGTACACAGTAGATAGTTGTAGCCAGGCGGCAATAGCCGCCACATTACGCACAGCTCAAGATGATGATTAATAATATAATGATTAATGATATTAAGTAACTTTAGGTTACGTTTAGCTCAACATTAGATATATATACATACACGATAGGTATATGATGTAGGGGTATCTGCACTGACTTTGTTCACATGAAATAACAACAATTGGAAATTAAAGAGGGTCGATATACCCAGGTTCGTTAGGTATGTGTTGGAAAAAGGACCAAACGCTCAATCAAATATACCACTGTTCCTCTTAGCCTTTTTTTCGGCTCTCGTAGGCGACGTTAATGACTCTGCGTCGTCCTCGACTGCGGGCTCATGAGTCACTTCAATTGTTGTCTCTTGTAACACCCCGCTGTGCATTATTATCTCACACTCTCTATCGACTTTCGTAACGATGTCATCTGTCGATAGATCGCGATCGCCTCGCGAATTGATAGTGTCCATTTGATACGTTTGCGTTTTACGGAAACGCGAGCCGAATCTCCCTCGGCTTGGTCTGCTTCCATCTCCGGCAGCAATGACTGTTGAAAGGCTTGTGCCAGGGACCTTATTTCCGTTGCGTTGGTAAGAATATGACTCGCCCGTGAGGCTCTTATCGCTATCCAGAAGTAGGTGACGGCGAGTCATGGTATACACAGTCACATCCACAGTACCAGACAGTGCCATGAATGCCCCAGCTACCGCGAAATAGGTCTTACTCGGCACAACACCGCGACTGACCGACATTCGACCAGCAGCGAGAGGCAGTGAGAGAATCACGTAGGTAACAGGGTATATGACCATATAAATAACGACGCGATTCAGTCGACGAAGTGATTCTTGCTGGTTGTGAATTGCTGCGGATGATTGTTTCATACGGCGACGTAGGTAAACTGTCAGGAGGCCGTAGATCGAGATAGTACCGAACTCGGCTAGGAAAATCCAAAAGTAGTGGCCCCAGAGTCGCTCCGTCTCATGCGTAGGGCTGATCCAGCACTATTCAAATTGGCATTATGAGCATGAAGGTGGTTCAGAAGGATCAATACTAGTACGTACCCAACCCGCCTCAGACACAACAAACGAGTCTTTCCCCCATTTCCCAATTGGAATGAATCCGATTACCAGGATAAAAACCCAGAGCCCAATAATACAACCACAGAAGACATGATACGGAAGTTGACGCCCACGAATGACGACAGCAGCAGTATGGATAGCAATGCCCAAGATGAACAGACCACTTCCGGGATCAGCTATCTGAATACCCCATCCCTGCAGATAACAAGCCGCAGTATGATACTCCGATCCACCGCGAGAGACCCATACCAGACAGATTAAAAAGGCAATAGATTGTTGGACGTCAGCGAGTAGAAGGTTGTAAATGAGAACAACATATTGATTCTCTGCCAACGGTCGCTTATAATATCGCCGCCACCATATCATGCGGTATGTCAGGAAAGTCAGTAGCCCACTGGTGGCGATGGCAGACATGCAAGCAACCAGGCCCACTCCTAGGAAGCGCCCTTTTTGAGCAGAGTCAAATGTAAACTTTTGCCAGTCAGGATCAATGTCCGCGTCTGTCTTTCGCGCCGCGAGTCCATTCTCGCCGTATAAAAAGTGTAGGGTCCGAGCAAGAGTGGCCATCTGAGTTTTGGCAGCTGTATTACTCGCCAAGATTAAAGAGAAGAAAAGTATGAAGAAAACGAGTGTCGGTGTCAGTGTCAGTAAACGCAGCACACCTTATCTTGAATCCCTTCGACACCCGTGGACAAGCCGTGCTTCTTTATATATTTCATGGTTTTGAATTAAGCTTGCAGAGGGTCGATCATATGCATATAACCGGAAATGCAATCTCCCCGCTCGCGTTTAAGGCCAGGACCAAAATTTGAGATCTGTCAAGCTTCTCGGCAAAACACCTTGAAATGGTAAGCAGAAAGTTGAGTTTAGTCAAACTAAACAGATCACGAATTCTTACTGGTTACCAAACTCTGAATCGCGTTCAGCAATGGGGCTCCTAATGAGCCTACGGCTTGATCCGTGCAACCGATGTCTGATCCCCAACTCGGAAACACGGTCCGGGGGTTGGACAACCAAAGTGTGCTACATTGCCTCGTTTTAGCGTCATAACATAACATCCACAGTCATTTTTCTCAAGGCAGACTTCAACATGTATTCTCTATTTCGAGCAATCGTAGTTCCTGTTGACTCGTTGCCATCGAGTCGATAACTAAATCGGGCTCCCAATCATACGCATTGGCTTTGTTAATCAGATCCCGAGATCTGAAACAGCTCGTGCTCCTCCGCAAATAGAATTTTTCAAATCTCCTAAAACTGCCTTAGAAGTTCTAGGAGATTCTCTCGAGAATGCAGCTGGCATTTATCTCGTATCTAGGACTTTTTTTCGAGTTCGATTGTCCACATTTGTCAGGGGCTAAACGAGCCCTCACACCTGACTCGCAGAGTTTCTCCCGATGATTTAAGGTTGATCTTGATGGTCCAGGATTTTTGTCTTTTCTTTTTCCCTTTGTCTTTATTTGCCGGTTTGCTCACCCGCGCTCGTAGGTCCCTGGGTAATTCCTTTAAAAAGTTAGCTCGTCTGTGGGAATAATAGTAAAATGCAAAATCACACGCAGGCGCCTGTGTCTGAGCGTAGACTCTAGTATCCCGAAAGGCGGATCCTGGTCGTCGCGTCAAAAGATAGGCGGGATACAAACAGGAATCTGCAACAGATGCACGCGTAAAACGTCTGTGTGTGATGCCACAGTGGATCAGAATAGGTCCTCCTCGGGACACGCTAGTGATTTCACAGGCGCGGTGTCAACGGACCGCGGCCCTAATAACCCTAAGTACCCCTGAGGATGTGGGGAACAGCAATAAAATCATCTCGAGGCGATGACTCCCTCGTGCACTTACTGCCGAGCTGGAGTAAATCACTAACGTGCATACGAGAACTTAATTTAGGACTATCGGACGTAGCTGTTGACCAATACGTACAAAGGCGGCGATCTTCCACTAGTCCGCTGTACTCTTGGGCGGTACATGCGTATCTAGTGTCTTACCCGTTGAGCTGAACTTTTCACATAGAAGCCTTAGTCAAATGCTGGCATGCTTTGTGTTGAGTCATTCCTTGGTGATGTAAGTTCTATGCTAAGTTGCCAACTGAAATTTTGTAGGACGCCATGAGCTCAGACACCTGAAAAGAGGAGCGGAAAAAACATCTCGGGAAGATTGTTGGATAGGCTTAACTCAGATCCCCATTTGGCTCGTCCAGACTAAATAGCGTGCGCACGGGTAAAAGTTACTGCGTTCGGATTTTTCCGTCAAAACAATGGCATTTTAACTTGCGTGAAAAATGAAGAAAAAGAAGAAAATCCGGCAAATGTATACAAAAAGAATCAGTAGTGAGTAAAATTTGTCGTAACGGGCAGTTATCTTGCCTGTCTAGCTTAAATTAGCTAAAAGAGTGTTTATTGAGTAATCAACTCGCTTTTCCAATCCTGGGGTCTTTGTGACATTGAGAAATTGACCGGAAAAATTGCCCTTAGTTTTAACTCCTCATGACACTTCATTACATTACCACTGCGTTTGCGACAGTCCCTGATGGACGTTACTCTTCAAACATCAATGTGATTGCAATCGGCGTATAAAAATGTACAACAGTTGAAGTGATAAGTCGCGAACGTAAATCGTAATTGAGTTTGCCTGTGTGCGGATATCATTTTTGTATGCAGTTACCGATAAGGCGTGATGCCGCCCAAGGACGAACCGCAAAGCTTCCACAAACGAGGGATCCGAACAGCTTCTTGAAGTTCTAGAGCCTCGCTGTTGTATTAAATGCTGGCTGAGTAATGCCTGACCGAATTTAATTGACAGTTATCGACCCTGCGTCACGATTAATAGGATGCGAGTCCACCGGATGGGAATTACCCAATGGAGCTATCCGCCATTGTTAGCCATGCCTTCGGAGTTATATGCACGACAACTAGAATCGGCAGCATTGTTGTTCTACTTGCTCATGAGGAATTATCTGAAGCAAGACTTACAATCTTAACCTTGAACTACAAATTTGAAAACTTTTCTATTCTTGTCGCTTATCTTACAACCGTTCTTCATCAAAATTGTCGAGAAAATCTTGGTACATTCCACTTCATTTGTCTTTGATCTTGCCATATACTTCAACATGTCTCTTGGGAAAAGAGTGCTTCTCAACAGCGGATTTCAAATCCCGTATGTTTATCATCTATCTCTTCTCATGGTTCCTAGGTGATATTTATAGCAGATCCTTGGTTGTAGGCAAGTTGGATTTGGGACATGGCAAGCAGGGCCAGGCGAAGCCGGTAATGCCGTGTTTCAGGCTCTCAAGATAGGATACAGGCACATTGTATGTTTTTCTTCCGACGATAAGACTCGGTATTTAATGCGCACAAATTTGACTGACAATCGACCTGTCAAGGATCTCGCGAAAATGTAAGGATTTACGCAAAGAAAGACAAAAATCCAGTGTGAATTAACGAGTCCCAAAAGCTATGGAAACCAGGCAGAGATTGGGCAAGCGCTGAAGAAGGCATTTGAAGAAATACCAAACTTGCAGCGGGAGGATGTTTTCATTGTAAGATTGTTCGAGATAATAGAAATGCCCATTGCGCAATCTAACACGTCAATTTCCCTTTGCAGACATCAAAGTTATGGAACACGTTAGTAAGACGTTCAGCCTTACACAATGTGTGATACTGATTATGTTTACACAACTCTAGCCAACATAGTCCAGAGCTTGTGGAAGCGGCTTTGGACGATTGTCTCACGGAGCTTGGCCTGGATTATCTTGACGTTAGATATCCTCCTTGTCAGTATGCTGGTTATAGTGTTAACGAATGCTAATTACAGTTGTATCTCGTTCATTGTCCTGTGTCATTTGCAAAGGGCACTAAAGTTGGCGAGGATCTTTTACCCGTTGGTGCTAATGGTGACGTGGAAATAAATGATTCCATCTCCATCATCGACACGTGGAAAGGTATGCAATCTAATGCAGTAATGAGCCCTTTACACTTCGTGAGTCTTACATATTCGTGATTAAGCCATGACGAAACTTCCACCGTCCAAGGTTAAATCTATTGGCGTCTCCAACCATACTGCCACTCATGTGAGTCTATCTAGTCAAACAACTGAATCATAGTATCAGGAGTTGGAATGCTTATCCGTTTGCAGGTGGAAGCTCTTATCAAGGGTACAAATATCGTTCCAGCAGTTCTTCAAATTGAGCGACACCCATTGTTGAGGAGTGATGAGCTAGTTGCTTATTGCAAAGCCAAAGGCATCCATATCACTGCATACTCGGTACTCACCCAAATGACTCAATTTATCCCAGAAAAGGCGTGTCAGACTAATATGAGACTTAAAATGTCAGGGCTTTGGAAACAATTGCTTGGATCTACCATTGCTCTTGGAGCACCCTATTGTCCAGGACACCGCGAAGAAGGCTGCCGCCAGAACTGGTAGAACTGTTACTCCTGCACAAGTTTTGTATGATGGAAATCCCATTGCTACAGCATTAACATGCTGAATACATACTAATTAAACTCATTCATCAGGATTGCCTGGGGTCAAGTGGGCGGACATAGTGTCTTGCCAAAATCAGTCTCAGCATCCCGCATCCAACAGAACTTCCAAGAGGTCGAGTTGTCCGACGAAGAAATTTCGCAGTTGAGCAGCTTTGATACACAAAGGCGCTACAATATTCCGTACATTGCCAGTAAGTTTTGCATGTATCAAGAATGGTTTTTGTATCCTGACCTCTATTCCTCGATAGACAATCCCCGTTGGAACGTCAACATCTATGGAGACGAATCAGAGAAGACAGCAAAACACCAGGTAGTCCTTTTTTGAGGAGATGCGCAGATGATTCGAGATGGGACGATTGGAACATGGCATGCAAATGTGATGATCAGTTATTATTTTTTTGCTTTGCTTTCTGTTGGTGTACTTGCTGGCGCCAAGCAATCAGCGATAAGCTGTAACTACATCCGAACAATAGACAACCAATAAAGTGACCTTATTCCATATATTTAATAAAGCACTGCCTTGATCTTAAATCACGTTAAAATCACCTCACAAAAACCTTAAAACCCAGTCTCAGCTCAAAAACGCGTACGGATCACTGCCGACATTGACTTGGCGAAACGAGTCCATATCCGGGCCGGATGTGGATTTCCTGTGTTGGCTAGAGCAATGGAAGACAATTGCCACATTCGGCTTCGGTGCCTTTCCCCAGAAACTCCCCAGACTGCGCGCTGGGCCCACTGTCTTTTATGCAGTAGTCGTTCAAATACAAAGCTCATCATATATGTTCGCAATATAGGCTTTTCCGGTACAATGAAAGCTATATATTCCACAGGTCCTTCTCTCAACACCAGCATATTCCTTCAGAGAATGCCGTTCCTTATCGAACTCTTATCGACCAAACACTGCTGAAGACATCTTGGAAGAAAACCAAACTGGGCGACTCATAAATATGGGTGCTCAGGACAGCCAGTTAGACAGTCACCACCTTGAGGAGAGCAATGCTGTTCAGAATAGCGACTCAACATCGGCCAATGTCCTTGAAGGCATCCCGAGGGACGTGTTGCTACGTGATGTAGCAAATTTTTCAAGCGAACATGGGTTCCAGGATATTCTCCCATTACTCGAAAAGGGAGCATTGGTGGCACAGAATCCCCAGGCTTTGGACGAAATTTCCGAATTGACTGATGACGAGCGTCAGCGCCTGCTTGAAGAAACCACACATAAATGGAAGCATCCAAAGGCCCTGTATCTCACCATAATTCTCAATTCTATTGCCGCCGCGGTTCAAGGGTGGGATGTGACTGGCTCCAACGGGGCCAACTTGACATTTCCTGAAGCGTTCGGTATTAACGATACCGGCGCCGAATGTACCGCGGCTGGGACCTGTTTGAGAAATTCGTGGCTCATTGGAGTAATAAACTCCTTTCCGTTCCTTACGATTGCGTTTTTGTATGTAACACTCTTCACTATCACTATTAATGATAGCGTGTTAACTAGGCATCATTCGGGCCTAGTTCTTGTTGGATGTCGGATCCCTTGAATCACATCGTTGGGCGCCGTGGAACCATCTTTATAGGTGCCATATTCAGCTTCGCTGCGCCCATTGCTTCCGGCTTCACCCAGAATTGGGGCCAACTTATCGCGACCCGGATGTTACTGGGAATAGGAATGGGCCTGAAGGATGTCACTGTGCCTGTATACTCGGCAGAGAACGCTCCTGCAAGCATTCGAGGAGGACTCGTCATGTCGTGGCAGATGTGGATTGCATTTGGTATTTTCCTTGGTAACTCGGCAAATTTGGCTGTCCATAATACCGGTAGCATCTCATGGAGACTTCAGCTTGGGTCTGCGTTTATCCCGGCTGTGCCACTGCTTTTGGGGATTTATTTCTGTCCCGAGGTACGTCTAGCCTCGGCCTTGTTCTATGACTTAGTCTAATTTATCACAGTCACCGCGGTGGCTCATGAGCAAGCGCAGGTATCGTGACGCCTATAGATCGTTACTTCGTCTTCGAAACAGTCCTATACAAGCTGCGAGAGATTTGTACTATATCCATGCCCAACTTTCCCACGAAGATGATACCTTGGTATCACAGGGAAAGACAGATTATGGCAACGTGTTTAAGAGATTTCTGGAGCTATTCACTATTCCCCGTCTCCGACGAGCCACATTGGCCTCCTTTGTTGTCATGATTGCTCAACAAATGTGTGGTAGTAAGTATATACAGCGCCTTTCCTTCGCTGTAATGAGCAGCAGGCAATCACTGTAGCTAACCAACTCGGAAAATGACAGTCAACATTATTGCCTTCTACTCAGGAACTGTTTTCTCAACTGCCGGTTTATCGGTGACCGGAGCGCTCCTTGCATCTTGGGGCTACGGCTTGGTGAATTTTGTTTTTGCATGGCCAGCCGTCTGGACTATTGACACATTTGGTCGTCGAGCGTTGCTTCTATTTACATTTCCCAATATGGCATGGACCTTGCTAGCAGCTGGTTTTAGCTTCTGGATCCCTGAAACTAGCAAAGCGCATTTAGGGTGCATTGCATTGTTCATTTTTCTCTTTGCCGCTTTTTACTCACCTGGCGAAGGACCTGTGCCGTTCACATATTCGGCGGAGGTGTTTCCTTTATCTCACCGCGAGATCGGAATGGCCTGGGCAGTTGCTACCAACTTTTTCTGGGCTGCTATTCTCACCCTGACGTTCCCAACAATGCTAGCGTCACTTGGAGCCCAGGGATCGTTTGGTTTTTACGCTGGAGCCAATGTCCTTGCTTTTGTCATGATCTTTCTGTGGGTGCCAGAAACCAAACAGCGGACTCTGGAAGAGCTTGATTACGTTTTGTCCATCCCAACACGCCGACATGCGATGTACCAGGTGCGAGAGGTGCTACCGTGGTGGGTCAGGCGTACCATCTTACGCCAACGAGACCTCCCCGAACCCCAGTTGTACATGGATAACAGGACGAATGTCCAGAACGAGGGAAAGATTGTGTAGAATAGCCTTGAATACTTGAGTGATTTAAATCTTTGAGGCTTTGGGCCGGAATTGAGTTCATGCGGTGGTTCTGGGACATCGTCACCTGAGATGCCATCTGGACATACGTCTAGAAGGCCGGTACCACAGGTCTAGCTGCTGTACTATCGAATTGTTACTACTTAATGATTGCAATTGCAATAATTACTTTCCATTCATTCAAATATCGGGTAGCGTACTTTGCAGAGTGATTATTTGTCCACAGGAGTCAAACCCACAGACTCGTATAATTGGCCTTTTTAACTAACGATGCCGATAAGCGCAATCCAGCGTCCCAAAAAATTAAAAATCGGAGAACCTAACCGGACCTGCGGGGTACAGCCCGGAGCATTCTTTAAATCTCCACCATTTTAGTCCAATCTCTCTTGCAAGTTACAACTCCGGCATGGCTAGGCCCGATAAGCACTACACAATTCACGGTCTTACTACTGCAATGATTAGGAATACAAAACGAAAAAGACAACGTACCGCCAGGGCTTGTCAGTAAGTGATCTGACGCTCGCTGTTTCAAAACCATCTGAAAGCCAATAGCTGACCACATTGCCAGGCCTTGCCGGCAGCGTAGAGTAAAATGCGACGGCGCAACCCCGTCATGCGCAAGTATTCAGCCCTTAGATTTCCTCTTTCGATCCTCTCCTGGTAATATCAATAGAAATTACTGACAGGATTAGGCTGCCAAGAGTCATCGGAGACCTGCATTTACCGCGATGCTGGCAGACAGAAATATGTGTTTAAAGAATTTCAGCCAGCTGCAGCGCGGCGGACCTACCGACAGCAAGCATCGAATTCTGATTCCGATGCTTTTGCTCTTCATTCGGAGGTCTTGGAGGCCGATCACGTTTCTATTGAACCTTCGTCTTCACTATCAAATAGCCAAACTCCAGCTTCAACAGTTGAAAATAGGCCAAATTTTCTACGGATCCCTTTTTTTCGATGGTTCGGGCCGACAGGGATTGCGCCTGGCTACAAACGGTTCTTCGTACCCGTCAAGGACGACTCGGAGCGCCAGAATCTGTCGCAACAGACTACCGCTCTGCATGATGCCAACTACTCGACACCGATTAATCCGGTTTCGCCTCCAGAAACTAATGAATTACAAAGGAAGCTATTTGAGTCTGATGGATTGACGCCATCGTCCACAATTCTTTATCCTCTTTTGGATACATTTTTTGAATACTATTCATGCCATTTCCCTTTCATTGTTCGGGATACTTTTCGGACTCTTGTAGGAGAGAAGAAAGTTCCCGCAATATTGTTGAATAGTATGTGTGCGCTGGCAGCTCTCTTTTCAAACCTCCCCGTTTTCCAAGACCAGCCGGCGTACATGCGCGGGGAGGTGTTCTGCAACAAAGCCAAGCACCTGCTCGTGCCCTTACTCAATCTTCCAAGTTACGAAGTCCTTGAAAGTATTCTCATGATCACATGGATGGAGCTTGCAACGTGCCACGATGTCGGGTTGTGGATGTACACCGGCATGGCTGTAAGAATGGCGGAAGATATGGGGCTACATAAGGTAACGTACACTTCTGAAGGTCTATCTTCAGTGTTAGTAAAACTAATTATAAACTTATATTTGTAGCAAGCGACAGTTAATTCCGGGGAAATTGGTCATGATCATGATCGCCTATTATACTGGGCCATCAACATTCTGGACCACATTATATCCTTTGCAGTCGGCCGACCGCTTACAACGCGTCGTGAGTATGTCGATGTCAATCTGCCTACCGCGCGATTTGTCCAAAGAGAGCCCTTAGAACTTGAATGTCCATTTTCCAGCTTGGTTCAAGTGATTCAGTATCAGGGCCTTGTGAATGAAGAGATCCGGGTGTTGCCGGAAGACTTTTTAGATCTCTCCAATGAAGCACGGCAGCATTTGACAGAGTATGGAAATGGGGTAGTGGCTTATTACACAGCTCTCCATCCCAGCCTACATTTCAATGTGCCGAATTTCAAGGCACATGCTTCCAAGGGCAATGGTGGCACCTTCTTGATGTTGCATCTCTGGTTTAATAGTGTAAGTCGGACGGCATTCAACTCTTATTGGAGATTGCCTGACTGTTTTCTTCCAACAGGTAATGATCTCAATACATCGCCCTGGTATTCGATTCGGCCAAGAGAAGCACCGTGAGACGAATTTGCTTTGTCCTGAAAGTCGGCAAATATCTTTATCCATCGCACGGAGCACTAGTTCAATGTTATCGGTGGCAGAACTTGTCGACCTCAAGTCCATCAAGGGCTCGCCATTTACCGACCAGGCTGTAGAGATGGCTGGACTTGTCTTTATTGCAGAACTACATATTCCTCCCATGATCAACTCACCTCACCCACCCATGATCATGATCGATGGACTTCAAGAATTAGACCACCAGAGCCACTATCAAGTCTGTTTGAGAGCCCTGCAATTGTTGACAGTCTACTGGCGAGGATTAATCTGGATCTTGACCGCCATGCAGCAGAAGCATCAAGGTGTTGACGAAACGGATCCCGGGGAGACCAGCGTTGATCCAGTGACATCGGTGTCTCTAAGCGATAGTAAAATGGTGAGCTGGCTGTTGAAGAAGGTTGAGAGCTCAAATAACAGCTGGACTGGAATGCGAATTGGCAATACACGCGGAAATGCTGGTAGGTTGATTCCCCGATCAAATAAATGGTGCAAAAAACATCCGCAAACTGACTAACATCATACAGCTATCGGGGTAGCTTTGGCTGGGACGACGAACTCGGTTTCCAATAGAACTGTAACCATTTTTGAAAGCGGGAGACAACATGTCGCTGCTCCGGCCCAGATCGACCCGCTCGCTAGTGACAACTACAGCTACCCCGGGGATATTGAAAATAGTTTCTGGACATTTCAGCTGACTGATGCCGATCTATGGAATGCGGGGTTGGGGTTTCTGCGCCCGGAACCAAATGCATAAACGAATACCATGGCGGCTGGGTAGTTTGAGACTAGTCGTCGGTATAAATATTGTATTCATAACACCCCGCATGATGCTCTACTTACAAACCTCTAACCTTGCGCATCGCTAGATGTCACCCGAAGTAAGATTGCACTTAAACTGGCAGAGCTCTTGATTGATTGCCGCCGGAGAGAAATCCGGCCCTAGAAATTAAAGAGGACATGCCCGGAACGAATTATCCTTGATCGTTCTAGCGCACTCCGGATGGCGGATCGTATATACCCGATTGGGAAATCTCAGGAACCAGGACACAGCATTCAGCAATGTTTCCAACTACTTGACGAGTCAGCTAATGGACTTCTTTTCCATTATTGACATGGTGATCTAGAAGTTGTAGTTTTGAACGTTAAGAATTCCACTTCAGTAAAGAGCTCCACTGAACAATATATTTCTATTTACTAACATAAACGTTTGAATACCCCTCGTTCTTCATCTTCCAATTTGAGCAACATTCTATCTCATTCATTTCTTCGTCTTTTGTACCTCACTAAGCATGGCCACCAATTTGGCACCGAAGTTTGAGGAACTCCCTCTTAGCAAATCTGGCCCTGAATACAACGCATGGGGTCGATTTGGCGACAACGACCAATTGGGCATGCTGAACCTGCTCACTCCAGAAAACACCAAGGCAGCTGCCTCACAAGAGATCCAAGAAGGGGTAAGAATCTCTCTGGACTGGTATCTAGACGAACCCAAGCATCCGTTTTTTCTCAGACAAAAGTTCTATCATTATTTGGACAATAAAGCACCGCGATCAATAAACGACGATATCCTCATGTTTAACACGCAATGCAGCACTCAGTGGGATGGGTTTCGTCACTTTGGTATGACCAATGCAAAGTATAACTTTAATACTAAGCTGACTAGCACGTTAGGCTATCAAGATTCGAAAGAGTTTTATGGAGGACACAAGCAAGACGAGTTTAGCAAAAGCGATATTCTAGGAATCAATGGTATGCTTTATCGAATATGAGCTACAATTTACTCTCACACATCGATGTGTTCTGTGTTCTGCCACTGACAAATATATATCTACAGTGTGGGTTGAAAAAGGTGGTATCGTTGGCCGTGGAGTTCTCTTGGATTACGCATCCTGGGTCGAAAAAAATAATGTTAAGGTTGACTGTCTGTCCCATTACGGCATCCCAGCTCAACATCTGGAGCAGTTGATCGAAGAAGAGAAGATCGTTACACGCCCGGGAGACATCGTCTTTATCCGATCGGGCTTTACTAAAGCTTACGAGGCACTTTCAGTTGCCGAGGAAGCAGAACTACCTCCATCCAAGGGCCGTCGTGTTATAGGTGTTGAACCTTCGCTGGAGCTGGCTCGTTGGGTGTGGAAAAATCAATTCGCCGCCATTGCCGGCGATATGCCAGGGTTTGAAAGAGCCCCAGAGGTTCCTGGAGCTGACGAGCCTCTTCATCAATGGCTGTTGGCAGGTTGGGGATGTCCAATCGGAGAAATGTTTTATCTTGAGGAACTTGCTCGTGAATGTGCACGTTTGGGGAGACATACCTTTTTCGTGAGCAGTGTTCCATTGAAGGTGAGTTTTCATGCTAATGCCTTTCTAATGACTTTCTTTGCATCATCTTTTAGCTTATTTCTGTCTGACTGGACCTAAATTGGAATTAAGGTGCGTGGCGGCGTCGCGAGCCCACCGAACGCAATCGCTATTTTATAGAGCCTAGACTGTCCCGGCTGTATTTACGAAGGAATAAGCCAATCATCATAACCCCTGAAAAGGTCTCAGTATAAACAGGTTTTCCCCTCTACATTACTACTTCTTAGTATATACGTTGTACATCAATATTTAAAATTAGATTCTACCTTCATCTATTCTACAAACTTTCATCAATAGCCCTTGACATATATTATATGATTGATGTGTAGTTTCCCACACGGCTTAGCTTGGAGACTGGAGACTGGAGACTAGTATATGTTGCCACTTAAGCCTATACCGGTGTCTGGCCAGCTTTAGCTCCCATCCACACCTTTTGTAACTCAATTTGGTCCTCCCAATACTGTGGGGCTGTGTCCTTGTCAAGACCAGGAGCCAAAGCCTTCTCGCCCCAGACTATCCCACACTCAACCACATACTCATCCCAACAATCCAGTAACTCTTGCAACTTGTGTGGCTCAGATTGGGCAAGGTCTTTTGTCTCTCCGGGATCATCAACAACATGGAACAATTCCCATCCATCGTCACCTTCACCCACTCCTCCATATTTTCTCGCAATGTGGACAATCTTCCAATCTCCCTTTCGTAGCGCACCGTGCGCAAAGAGCTCCCATCCAATCGGCTCTTTTGACGAATGTATTGTCCACATATCACCTGTTTCTATGCGATCCCCTCGAGTTAAGAATGGCACCCACGACTTACCACGAATTGCGTGTACTCTATTGCCACGGAATGTGGTCATTTTGTGACTTTCAGGTCTTTCCCCGTACACGGAGGGTGTAGGAAGCGTCACTCCTGCCATATCAAGGAACGTGGGAGCATAGTCCATGACCGTCGTAAACGAGCGGTCAAAAGACCCGGGAGTAAATGATGATGAGAGAAAATTGCTAGGCGGTTTAATTACACAGGGAACCAGAATACCGCCCTGCGATGGGAACTTTTTGAATAGTCTCGAAGGGGCCGTAGATGCCTGCGCCCAGAGAGGACCGAGCCTGAGTTGGTATTAGAAAATTTCAGAGTGTGGTATAAAGTAATGCCTCGCGTACCACGTGAATGAGTTCCAAGAGCCAATATTTTCGTAAGAGTTGTCGTAGTATTTGTGTATCGCGCGCCTGATATTATCCCCCATCACCGCTGTAAGTAGAGTTAGTTCATATTCATAGACATCATTCGAAGCAAAAACGTACGAACGGCTTCCATCCTGCACGCCAGTTAGGAGATTTTCTCAGTATTTTTAACTTTCAAATAAGAAGATCATGTCACTCACGCAGCACCTTCTGCTCCATTATCACTGAGAAAGACAATGAAGGTATTGTCGTATTCCCCTGTTTTTTTCAAAAACTCTATAACCTTTCCAACATTGTCGTCCATGGAATCTACCATACCGGCATATGTCTCCATCGCTCGACTCGAGAGCTTCTTTTCACTGGGTGTGAGCTCTTCCCATTCACCAACACCTTGTGTGGTTGTCTCAACTTTATGTGGGACAACTGAAGAGTCAATGATGCCCATCTCAATTAGCTTTTGGAGTCGACGCTCCCTCAACGCATATGGACCGTCATCGTATAATCCGTTATATCTGTTTTGCTGTTAATTCTGCCTTAAATCATGGGGAGCTTGACGAAAGAGAGAAACAAACAAACAAGCTAGAAAACATCTACTTACTTATCCCGCTTTGCCTTTGAGCATTGTAATGGCCAGTGTGGAGCAGTGAATGGCAAGAATGCAAAGAATGGCTTACTTTCTTCTTCAGCCGAACGATTTTCAAGATACTGGATAAGGCGGTGGGTATAGAAGTGGCTGGAATAGAATCCGTCGGGGTCTTCGGTCATGTTGGGCGTGCTGACTGAAGTCAATACCACAGTCTTATGAGGCGTACACTGAACTTACACGTCAAATTTCGTGCCTTGCTCTGCGTGAACTGGTCGCCCGCCAATTGGAAATCTTTCTTGTACGGGTTCCCAGCCATAGTGGTTACAGCAACCAGGGAGCATGGCAAATGCTTTTTGAAAACCACGTTCCCAAGGTCCCTGGGACGCTCGCAACCCCAAATGCCACTACATGTAGTCAGTCTTATGAGTGTTCATGGAGCACAACATATACTTCATCTTTGTTTTTAGACTAACTTTTCCAGACATTAGGGTAAAGTAACCATGATCCTCGAGAATCTCTGGTAGCGTCGCCACATCCTTGTTAAGATAGCCTTCATAACCGGCTTTTCCAGACCACCGTAAGGGATCATTGGCCTTGTGTTCGATCAAAACACCTAACCCTCCGAGATGCGCATCTGTACCGCTCAAGAGCATGGCGCGAGTCGGGGAACAGGCTGCAGCCGCATGATGGTTTAGCAGACGGATACCGTCTGCCGCCAGATGATCAATATTAGGCGTTTGAATTTCCGCGCCGTAGCAGCCAATGTCAGAGAACCCCTGTCAAACTGTAAATCAGCTTCTGCCTTGGCGCTAGTAAGTTTTTAGGTAGACAGAGCTCACCAGATCATCGGCAAGAATGACAAGAAAGTTTGGACGGTTTTGGGAAGGATTGGATGTCTCCATGATGCCAATGCTATATATTGAAACTCTCTGCGCTCGGCCAAGCTTACTAAATGCTGAATCGTGATGAGAATCAATAGAGTAGAAGTTCGAAATACATTTAATGCAAGAAAATAGACAGTAAACTTGTATGATCGCGGGGCAGATATCATGTGGGATGAGCTTGCGCGTCGTCCATCGGCTTATCTAATCCAATAATCCAATTGTTGTCGAGCCAAACATAACTGTCTACTTAACATGCTACAATAAAGTTATTTATGACTTGACTATAAGTTTTAAGTAGGAGAGGTATACTGGAAATATTGAATAGCTATAGGTGTAAGCAAGAATCATGTGAAAGCGTCTTTGGTTGGACCGAGGGCTTCTCGTATGGCATTAACGTTTCCAGGCAGCGGAGTCATGTATCTAGATGGTAGATGGTGCTATATATTACTCATGTTGCAATGAAAGGGATATTTCTCAACGTTAGTTCAGTCTGCACATCAGAAACCTATATACAAAACATGGCTGAACGAGCAAGTAATACCACGATCGCATCGTTTTCAAGCCTTACAGACTCAGCCTATCTTCCTAAAAAGAACACCCACCAAAGTCGATCGTCCATTCTTGATTGCCGACTTCAGAGATGAGACATAGAATTGTACTGAAGACGATTCACTCTAATTCCCACGGTTCGCCAATAGCGGCGAAATTTTGGCAATTAATTCCGCGAACCACTATTACAGTTAATCTCGACAAATGTAATATTCTAAGCCAGTCGCCTTAATTTGGGCATATTTACGTGTCTCTCGCGCGCTCATTTGTTGTAGCTTTCAACGTGTTGCACAGTAAATGAACGTTCTGCTCGCATAACAGAGTGTTAGACTTCGTCAAAAGGTGAATATAATGGGTGCGATGAAGCCCGGTACAATATAAAATACAAAAATTTACTGTGCATCTATTCTTTTTTTCTACGGAGGAGATAGCGTTTTTGAAATCTTTCAAGAACATAGACGATAATAGTGACAGTATCAACGTATACTCGTACAGCCTGTAGGCACTCACTCATTCGTCCTCTTCTATCTCGGTAGCGCGAGAGGCCAGAACAAATCGAGAATTTCCAGTGTGTTCGTCATGCTCGTGTTCAATCGCCAGCTTCGAAAGATGACCGAGAAGATTCTCTACACGAGTGTCGGCCTTGGAACGGTTGGACCGACCCAGATTGTTAAGCCACGGGATGCCGGTCAGAATCCTATATACAGTCGCAACAACTATGGTTACACCGATGGAATAAGCCCAAATAACAACTGCAGTGACAACGCTGGTCGGACCACGCGAAAAAGTGGCAGAATCGTGAGGACTAGTCTGCACAAAGCTCCCACCCGAAAGCCACCCGAACACGCAGAATAGGGTTGCAATAATGTCAACGCCGAGAATGGCGCCGACCAGCTGCCACGATGGCCAGGTTTTACTGCCACGAGTCACAAATATCAACCAGTTCTCTGTGAGAGACACTTCCAGAAAAATGACCAGTTGAGGATTGCCCCAATTCTCGATAATGCCTCCATTATCGAGGAACATAGTCCCTCGCAAGATCCATGTCGCTCCAGCCAAAAGAACTCCCAAAAACACAGAAATCACCCAAATCTTGGGCAACTGCCATTCTACCGGACGTGGTTCATAATGAGCATTGTCATAGGCGACCGCAATGGTGGCTAGATCGGCAAAGAGTGCAATGAACACAATCAAGTCTGCCCGGACCGTCTCATTTAGGATCAGCATATCTAGAACCAGGTATATCTCTAGATGCAGACACAATGCAATACGATACTGAATATATGCTTTCATCCGCTGGAATATCTGGCGAGCCACTTTAATAGACTCCACGATAGTACTCAGTCCAGGAGCCAGAAACACGATGTCTGCAGCGGCTTGGGCAGCTTCTGTCGCTCCCTCAACTGCGATACCACAATCAGATTTTTTCAGCGATGGGGCATCATTTACACCATCGCCTGTCATTGCTGTGAGATGACCGCGGGTTTGCAACATCTCGACCACTTGGTATTTATGCTCCGGGAAAACCTCTGCAAATCCATCGGCTCGCTCAACCAGGTCATGCTGGCGAGAGCCAGCTAACCCACCGTGAATCAAACGTTCTGAATTGTACACTTTCGTCCCTAATGCGAGCATTTTACAGGTCTCTTTAGCAATTGCAATGGTGTCGCCCGTGAGCATTTTCACAGAAAGCCCGAGATTTTGGGCCTCTGTAATAGTTTGCGCCGTATCCTCTCGTGGTGGATCAAACATTGGATATAGACCCAACAACTGCCATGGTTCCCCTTCTCGTTGGACTGCGACACCAAGAGACCGAAAGCCTCGTCGCGCAAATTCGGACGATTTTTCCTTATACAGTCGTGCTTCTTCTTGAGAGCACTGAGAAAGGTTAAGAATGGCCTTGGGCGCGCCTTTAGCACAAGTATATCGAATACTGTCGCAGGTGCAAACTGTCGTGATGCGTTTTGAAACTGGGTCAAATGGTGTATATTTCTCAGTGACCCAAGAGCGACTGAGAATTTCTCGGGCTTTAGGATATCGGCGCAAATTAAGTAATGTGACCTTGTCAATGGGATCTAAACTTTTAATGTTGTGAGACGATGCAATTGCAGCAACGGCGAACATCCAGTTCACATCGATTCCCTCTGACACGAAAGGTTCCCGAATAGATAGTTGATTAGCGGTCAAGGTTCCTGTTTTATCCGAGCAGAGAACATCAACCCCAGCTAATGATTCGATTGCCGTCAACTTCTGGACGATAGCCTTCTGCTTCGCTAAGTACGCAGCCCCAACCGCAAGCGTTGTAGTCGTAACCACCGGCAGACCCACGGGAACTCCGATGATAAAGAGAATCAAAGTCCAGTGCAGCAGATTATCGTCATTATCTCGCGGACCGGCTAGGTGTCGATGACGGAAGAAACCGCCGATCCACGCTGTCAAGATCCAGAACATCACCAGCACCAATAATGTGGTTCCGATTGAATTCATAATGGCTTTGAAATGCCCTTGGTCCTTGGCGCTTTGTACCAGAGATGCTGTCTTACCCACAAAGGAATGTTTTGCCGTCGCTGTCACGATAGCGAATGCCTTGCCACGCTTGCAACCAGTAGTATAATAACATGTGTCACCCATGTATTTGTCCACCTAACCCAGGTGAGTTAAATGATATGATATATATATATCGTTGCATGAAGACTACTTACAGCCAATGATTCTCCCGTAATGGCAGACTGATCAACCGCTACGATCGAGTGCCCTGTGCGATGCTCACGGTCATGAACGTCCTCTTCCTCACCCTCTGGCTGCTCATGAAGAACGTTATCAGCAACTTCCGCCCGGACCTCCTTAAATTTTTCAAACATTTCTGGCTTGTCATAATCACAGATAAGCAGAGCATCAGCAGGAACCACGCGTCCCTCTTCGAGAATGACCTATTGGACACACGTCAACAGCAAGTCTCATGGCATATATGACGAAGGGCTAAACTGACAATATCACCAACAACTAATTCACGAGCAAGGATTTCTTGTTCATGATCATCGCGAATCACAACCGCCCTCATTGCGATATCACCCTTCAAGCTCGCCACGACGTCTGCTGCTTGCTTCTCCTGGTACCAACCAACCAATGCATTGAGCATAAGTATTCCAATGATTACGCCGAAATCAATCCAGTCTCGAAGACCTCCCGCCAGGCAAACGGCCAACTCCATCACTACCGTAGCCATTAATAATTCTTCTTCATCTTGATACCAGGGTGAAGACAACGGAAGTCACTTACCATACAATATGGGACCGCGGAAATAGCCTAGAAACTGGATGAAAGGATTTTGGCGCTCGGCTGATAGCTCATTCCATCCACACTTTCGTCGACGAGGTTCAATATCCGTGGTTTTTAAGCCAGAATGAATTTCCGTTTCAAGCCATTTTTCAGAGACCGAAAATCCGCCGTCCTCTTCCGTCTCATAATCAGTAGAGGACTTGTGCCAAAATTTCCACCATTGTTTTTTCTTTGCCTGGTCCCCTCTATCGGCGTTATCACCTTCAGCAGATGAGAGGCGGTGGCCACTGCCCGCTGTTGAGATAAAACGATTCAATGCTACATATTCATCGGTAGGTGCAGTTGAGGCATTGACATCGGGCACGCTTTGCACAGGGTTGCCGTTTTCGAGATCGTGAGAATTCTCCGCCATTGCTGCTAACATGAGCTAATAAACACGAAAGAACGCAATTTCGATTATAATGAAAAGGTGGGTGTTGATATACTGAGATGTTTAACACTGGCTATGCATCAGTCCGTCCGGGCCGCCCTTACCGAGAACTTCAACGCCCCTTTTTCCAGTTGTATAGTATCAATTTTCCCGATAATTAACTATATACTTATACTCATTGCTTAATTAGCTCTTCTGCTAAGTCAGCCTTCTACTTGTGTGTCCCTTCGGTATTGCAAAACGGCAGAATTAGGCAATATGACCTAAATACTTCCGGAGTGCCATGCTTTTTCGGCATTCCGGCAGCACTGTAAGCTACGAGTCCATTCATTTTGGATGTTGGCATTTTCTAGCGGAACAAAATTTTTTGTAGGCTGCGGTCCTTGACATATGTTTTTTTGGTGCTCATTATTTAGCGAATGGGTCTGTATATCGCTAACTCTTGTACGGTCATATATTTCATTCTACGGCATTGACAGATCGCCATGCGTATATGAATCCCTTTGTCCTCCCGGTCGCAATCCCTTCTATCACGTAAGGCAGCCATGTGAAAAAAGACATTTGATGAAATGCCACGTCTATGAGACTGTGTACACCTTGTCGACTTATGTGTTGTTTTTCCGCTGCTTGGGGCCGAAAGATCCTTCTCAGCTTACTTAATGCTAATGACATCAGAACCGAAAGCGATGAATTTGTGACAGACGTTTCCTACGTCAATAATGAACTAAATGCATAAATAATTTTCATAACCGAGAAGCATTGTAATGTTACTCCGGCGGTCGAAATTTAGAAAAGCCTGCTTCCAGACAAAAGTTACAACTCAATTGTTGAATCACACGGAATAGAATTGGGACTATCCCCAGTGTGCTGTCGTAAGTTAACTAGAGTGTATAGGTTTGCAAATTAAGACTGATTATTATCATAGATGTGTTAACACGGTGATCACTCTCAAATGTGACTTCTATCAAGTATAATCGATAGCTTATTCGATAGGGTCCGAAGCAATGAATCAATTGATGAAATTTTTCCGTAGACACTGTAAACTATTTTACAACTACAACCTGTTCAGCCATTCTCGTTGAAGGTCTGTTTTCAATAGAAAAGTATCCAAGGTCAATTAAATTCCTCAAGTGTCACATATATAGTGCTATGTAGTAAAGGTGCGGTAAATCATGATCTCATACCGTTACTTAGCAGATTACTAATTGATTATTATAAACATCAGATACTCGATTCTCAGATTTCCTTCAACGGACTCCTCTATAATATACCGAACGTGATTTTGCGTCATTTCTCTTCCATGCCTGTGCATGCGAGATGCCTCTCACGGAAAGAACGGCACTCCGGGAATTTCTCTAAAATTAGATGATGTCAGTATGTGACAGTATATCCGTTGGTGCAAGGGGAGATCGAAGTGCGGCGGGTCGAACACTCGTATGTGGTCCTAAATTAATCTGAATCTAGTTTAAAAGCAGCAGTAAAGGTAGGCCGTGAACTCTCTGACAAAGAGGAGGAGGGCGTATTGAAACGTGATGGTGCGAAGAACAACGAATTAAAGAAAACAATGAATCCGGAACCGGTATCTCAGAGCACAACTGATCATTGACCAGCTTAATAGTGGGATAGCGGAAACTAACTATGGTCTTAAGATTTTAGGACATGATGAAACCGGATTATTACGCATGGGATATGTCCGAAGATTTCCGGAGCCTGACAGTCCGGATAAGCTAAAATATTGTGTCGCTACATGATTCTTACTTCAATTCCGTATGAAGGCAATCGATCAAATGCAGCGCATCACTATTGAAATAAAAGTGTTACTTTCTCCTCCCCCACCCAAAAAAACACAAAAACAAAATGCGAATACATTATTATAGACCTTTGATCCTTGAAATTTTCTCCAAGTAGAAAAAGATTTGTTTTTTCTTGCTCCGAGACCTTATATACACAATACTAACAGTAATCCGAAAAACTTTTCGCACAAGTGGATATGTTGGATCTGATCACTCACAAAAGAGTCAACAGAATCGAAAATAGAGAAAGTAATGCAGGATAATTTATGAACGAATAAGTGAAAATAATCATTTATCATACATTTAGATATTACTTTACTCTGTTAAATTAATCAAATAGGATATTCTCATACTTCGTTAAAGACATCGCTTTAACAAAATTTTCATATTTAGAAGCGTACTAACTTCGTCTTTTGGAAACTATCCTAACTATATCGTGACGATAGAATACCAATGTTTCTGGCAGAAAAGAGCGAATTTACCTTAGCAAGTAAACAGCATACCAGGCTTGTCTATCATACGAGGGATTGCGCGTGTGATTGCACAATACCAATCCACTTACTATAAACGACTCGCTTCAACCTAGTCCCACAAGTTCTATCAACATGTTTTGTGAACACTGAGTAGCTGTGTATAATTCACAGTTATGATTGTGTACCTACACAGAGAAGACCTGAATAAATAAATGTCCCAGCCACCAGCTGTAGGAAAAAGATCTGTCAGTGTAAGAAGTTTTAGGTATATATCGAGCTTCCAACATCAAACTCGGGCGAAGGTGCATTTGAGTGTCCCCAATCCAGTCTTCTCGTGCTGGCCCAAGAAGAAGTTGGCCCCAAGGAGAAACATCCTTTTCAACACCTTGTTTCACGAGTAAAGGAATCTAACCTCAACCAAATCCAGAAGGAATAGGGACAGGTATGGATGATGTCAGAGAAAAGCCGCCATCTCCGCCGGATAGATTCTACCCTCCATCCGAACTCAAAGAATGAGTGGCTCACTGCCACCGAATCACGCCTACTTGCTTACCCAGCTCCGGACTAGCCATTCACGGCTAGCAATCGATTGTAAAGTAAGTACATTCAATTTAGTTGAGACGACAAGTGTGAATATGGAGCGGCGTCATTCACGTCCTAATTCAATACCCAAAGCTGAGGGCCCCATGACCGGAACTACGGAAGATTGGGATTATATTCAATGATAATTCCGATATGCTGCAAGTAGAAAAGGCAATGACATCTTGGCTGCAATGCTAGGCTTTGCAGAGGCATCACAGAGCTTCAAGACCCGCGAGTCACAGGGCTGCCGAACAGAACATTATGCACTTAGCCCATAATAGGAAAAAATGAGGCTCCAAATTCGTTTGGATGTAATTTTACTATACGTAGATATAGATAAGATATCATACGTATCGGTTCGGCCGGTGGTCACGGTATGAGTACACTACAACCACTGCCTTATATACGATATTCATAGTGTTTGTTACATATTTTGTCTCCTGTCTACTCCGGTTTATCCGTCCTTGCCGTCTCTTACTGTAAAGATGATAGATAATCCAGACCGTTAGTAACTCAACTTTGAACAATGACATCATTAGTAGGTTTAATAAGCCCATTTCTTTCGATTTTATAAGGGTAACTTGATGCGCAAAGATTACCGGAGAGTCGGAACTACCTTCCAGGATAACTTATACAGGTTCTTACTCCTCAATCTTGTCCTATCACAAATTACAATGTCAAAGATTATCCATATCATCCGTCATGCAGAAGGCCTTCACCAACTCCCCCGTGATCACCCATATGCCTTAGTTCGGGACCCGTCCTTGACAGTTGAAGGCATTGTACAAAGCACACAATTCAAACAACGCTTTCCTCATCATTCATCTACCGAATTGCTCTGCGCATCTCCACTTCGTCGGACGATTCAAACTGCACACCTTGCTTTTGAGCCTGAGATTAGAAGAGGATTGAAAATTCTGGCTCTTGCAGATGCCCAGGAGTCATCCAACGCACCATGCGACACAGGAAGTGATGTATTCAGGCTAGTCGCAGAGTTTGGGGTCACATTAGATGTCTCCCTCCTTCACGAGGGATGGTATGTGAAGAAAGGCATGAATGGAACCAGCGTGCAAGCACTGCGAGAACGTGCACTAAGATTGAGGAGGTTTCTGCGAGAAAGACCTGAGAAGAATATTGTTCTGGTCTCCCACGGTGCTTTTGCACACTACATAACAGAGCATGTCGACCCAAAGGGCCATCAGACAGGTAAATGCTTCTCTCTCTCCTATGTTGATCTACTCTCGGTTGCGAATTCTCCATGGTCTTGTTTTAACCCCATTCTTTGCTTTTCTAATAGGCGAATATTGGCGCAATGTCATGTGGCGGACGTACAATTTCAGCTCCAATGAAGACGAGGATAGTAAATTGTCTGAAACTGATGAGTCAGTAAAAAGACACACCAACAGTTGAAAGTTGTTTCCATGCTCAATTTTCAGCTGGTCCGACGGCAGAGAGACGGAACAGGTACAGACGTGTATTCACTTGATAAACAACTTTTGCTTTGTCTTGCATCAGCTAGTCATACCTACAATGCGAGTGTTTATTTTTTGCTGCTGACGGGATCCCGATGTCTGTCAAATCCAACAGATAATCAAACATTGATTTAAACGAGCTCAATGTATGATTATGCTAACTGACGTTAGAATTCATGGATTGAGAAGAAGCCATCTATCGCTGGGAAAGAATTGTCGTTAACTTACTCAAGAGGATGAGGGATTGTTTGATATGAGCAAGCGTTGGAACTTGAAAACATGTCGTATAAGGCTGGGCAGAAGAAGGATATTGTTCGGTGGCTCGAAGAGTGGCGGGCAATCAGCCATCACAGTAATACAGGGAGTTTCAGCAGCAGGTAAGCACCTTCGAGCGTCTTTTTATCACTTGTAAACTCTATATTAATTTATCAAACAGAAGCCCAAGGTGCAAAGCCAGAATCTCTCCACACGACGCTCGGCTATCTTCGGCGAACTCAACGGGTGATGGCTGCTAAGAGTATTTGCGGCAGAAAGAAGCGATGAACACAGTCGAAAGTCCCCCTTTTCTTTTTAGGAAAAAAAAGGCTTATTCATCGGAGAATACTGTACAAATACATATGATCAATCCCATTGATATTATTTAGCAACAGGAGTGTACGCGCAATCGTTTATTTGACGGTACGGATATTTCTGTCGCCGACACCACAATGAGCCCTATCTAAGACCTGGACAGACCATTCCATGCTGTTGGAGATTTGACTGGGCCATTCAACACCTAGGTCAGTGATATCATCACATGAGTAACTCTGGAACAGAGAGCCCATACATATTGTCGAGAAGGCTTCTGGATCACTTGACGGACCGACTGATGGCTCAGTAGTGTGTCGATTTGCTGACCGTCATCGCAAGCAGTCAGCAAACATGGTATTTATCGATAAGTGGAAACGAGTACCTCCTGATGCAGATCTCAGCCGCGCAAGGCTTTGCAACATGCCAACTGCCTGTTTGGCAGCAGGGGATTTAACACTTAGAGCCTGGAAGACCTTCAGGCAGGTCTCTGCGTCCTCACGTAGATACACGGCCAAGTCGCTGGACATCTTATACTTTTCACAAAACAAATCGGCGACAAAAAGTATGGAGCTAGCACAGATCAGACAGGATATCATCTGCCACCAAGGAAAATCTTGAACGAGGCTGCGTTCGTCAGCAACATTATGTAGAAGGTGTGCTGTTTGCTGTGCCGCAAATATACATTTCCTCTCGGCTTCTTCTAATTTTGTCTGACCTCGCTCCAATAAGGCGAGAGATGTTTCGTTGTGGTGTTGTAGTGTGGAAAGAGCGAGAAACGGGCGGTGAATCAGAGCCTGAAGGTGATAGAATTTGACCGCAAGCATGTTTCGCTGGATGAAGTAAGTAAAAACCAAGTTTTCAGAATTGGAATCATGACTTTGTTATACCTGTCGCTGGAATACAATTGATCTTTCAAACGTATGGCCTAGATCAAAGCGGAGGTGATGAGGGAGACTGGATCTCCATTCGGTTAGGTACGAATCAATTATTGAGGCATCGGATAGCAGTTTGTCGGTTGAAACCTCCGGGTGAATTGGCCGGTATAGATTCTGCATCACATTCTCCACAATACCGGAGAAGTGTATAACATGAAGGAAATAGTCCATGGTGGAAGGTCCCGACAACGTATCATCGGTATCCACAATCTCACTAGAGCCAAACAAATCGTCACTAGAACGAGAGAATAATGGAACATGAAAGTCTGCTTGACGGATAGCCATTGGCCTCCCAAGTTGTAAGGCAAGAAGACGATCAAGTACGTACATAGAATACCATGTGCGTCGTCGGAGCTCACACTCTTTATCGAGCGAAACTGCAAGTTCTCTCTTTGGTGGCGTAGTATCCACCTGAAGACCGATACTCTGTGCCATGCGGATTACGAACCCGAGTGTATTCCAACAACTGCAATGACCTGTGAGGGTTGCCTTGCGAGTAGCATAAAGAAAGGACGAAATCAAACCTACCGATCAGTCTGGCAGATAGCTAAAAGGTAGAAGCATCGCAATAAAGCAGACCAGGTGTTCACCAAATTGCATTTAGCCATGAGTTCGTTTGAAAAATATACGCCTTGTTCAAAGTACCGAAAGTGGAATTGGGGGTTGAGGTTGTCATCATGAGGAAAGGATAAATAGTAGGAACCGATAGCGAAGATAAAGTCTGCACTAGTCAATTTCCACATCTTCACAAAGGAGTTGCACAGTGATATCACTTACTCAGTGTTGCCAGCATAGGCCTATCTTGATGATCTTTCAACTTTCTTGCCCATATGTCTTGGAATTGTGCATATATAAGGGGTCTGGATAAAAAGGGGTACGCAACGTGGATGGTAGAAAAAAAAAATCAAGGTAGCGAGCACCTTCATCCTGCGAAGGCAAAAGCAAGGGCCGTCCTAGCAGGGTTGTGTATTCGGGTATATTGGTTTGATCATAGTATAGCTCGTGTAGATCATCTTCACCCAGCTCCGAGGCATAATGTTCCCGCATACAACTCTCAACCGTCTTGAAAAAGAAAATATCACTGGCCTGGCCTACATAGGTGGGCAATTGCTCATCTTCAGAGAAATTAGCTCGCTCCAGATGCGGCGTCGGTTCAGTTAGTTCGCCGGGCAGGTGTCGTCGAATGCTGGCCAATGTCAGTTCCTGGGTAGCTTGGTTCGTTTGATCCAGCTTTGATTGAAAACTTCGAATTAAGGCCTCGTAGGACTTCATGATATACGAACAAACGACATGATCGCCCTGTTCAGTAGATGTTTGGGTGTCGGAACCAGAAGGATGTGGTATTCCATTTGGATTATTACTGCCGGGTGGCATTGACGACAGCTTCCGACGGGTCGCCCAAGTGCAGGCGAAACCATAGCCTTTGCAGCGACCGCATTCTGGTCGTTTGCCATCGCACTAGAAGAGGTTATCAGTCATTGGTTCTAGCAGGATGGAGTAAGAGCACTACTTTTGCCTTGAGAACTCGGCATTTTTCGCAAGCCAGTCCAACACGTTGTCGCTTCATGATGAAGCAGCTTCGCAGGAATCTGAGGCGGGCCAAATCACGATGATGAACAGTCTCGTGATATTCCCGTGGACAGAATGTTTTCTAACTGATTTAGGTGACGTACGAACGAGCGTAAATGAAATGAGGTCAACCAGAGTGTTCATTACGCATGGAATTGCATAGGAAAAAGTCGATTCCATTGAATCCTAGTGCTTCCTAAACCTCACTTCCGTGTCAACCGGTTTATCAGGGGACCGAATTTACAAACACCACGCCGCAACCGTTGAAAATTGGCCTCCATACAGTATGCAATACCGGTGATAGAAGTGGATTCCCTCTTCCATTGTTGTGCTTTATACCTAAAAATTTTATTCTCGAAACTTTGGCGGAAAAAAAAAAGCATCGTTGTAAGGAGACACTGAAGGAAAGGTATTGTATGCGTAGAGACAGGTGCCTTTTGTAAGTCTGCAGTGTTATGACGCGTCAATCTGTTTATTGAATTGCTACGTGCTATTAGCATCGCGTATTCACCTTGACTTACTTCCACGTCCTCGACTGACACAACTGTATCGATAAATCTTTCTCTTGATGTTTGTTGTTGTTGTTGGTTGATGTTGTTTGAAAATGATGATTCAGAGCAGAAAAGGTGGACCTTCTTATACCCTGGGGTAGAGCATATTTTCCCGTAATATGATAGGAAGAAAACAGTGAACAAGAGCCTCTTCCAGTCGCTCGTTCATAATGGCCTTGTCGTCCGGAGTTGGTAATTTAACCATGCGAGCGAAAGCGAATATTCAGCATCCGATTTCACTACGAACAAAGGAATATTATTTTACGTCATTCTTCAAGCTGTAACAAATTTAACACACAAAACATAAACGTTATGCAAAGACATAACCGAAACAAACGCCATTCAAATCGAAAATAGCCACTGGAACCTACACCATAGCATCCCACATAATTCATGTTCCCCTACTCTGTCCCCCAACTTCTTAACTTCTCCTTCCACCACTTACTCTGCCTCTCGGTACAGCATCAATGGTCAGAAATTCGCCACGTTTTCCCTTCAAGCGGGCACCTCAGTATTCTCACCAGTTGCCTGTGGACTGGTAGCAGAATGAGCACCGTCTGTATTGGCACCGTTTTCCTTGATGGGCAATGCGCCAGACGCCAGTGCATACTCGTGCCGCTGCCACAATGGCTCCTCGTACGAACGCATGTTGAGACCAAGACGTTGCGGGTCAATCGTCCACTGTAGGCCTAGGAACACCAGACTAGTTATTGGCACTAGACAACAGTCGACAATACCGTACCAGATGAATTCGGAATCCGGCGAAAGAACATTTCCACCTTCACATAAACCCCAGCAGACAGGATAGGTCATCCATAAAAACCAGATCCACGACGACGAGATGAAGTGGCTGATGCGGACGTCTCGCCCTAGTGCGGCAGCATATCGTCTAGGAGCCCAGAGCATAGAGTAGCCAATCAACAACCACGACCAAACCCAGAATCCATAGTATCCTAGATATTTTAATTGTCAGATGTGGGGGTAGTGTAACTGTTTACAGAACATGAGAAACAAAAGATGACGAGGGGTCGATCGGAAGATCTTCTACTGACCCCATTTGAAGTCACTTTTTACCATAGCGCCCACAAGGGCAAGGACGGCCATGCTAGCGCTGAGGAAGCAAGTCCAGATGATATGCATGGTAGGGGTTGCGGTTGATAGCAGCACCGCTAACGATAGCAGAGGCCACGTCAAGAACCTGGATACCAGTTAGAAGCTATCCTGTTCACTGCAAGGGAAGGAAAATGGCATGGGGAAACGGAACAAAGAAGTAGACCTCACCAGCCACAGTACCGAACCCACCAGATTTGGCGATTCCTGCCGGCGACAATACCTGCGCTGCGATGCCACTCAACATCAATGGGGACCCAGCCCAGGTTGGATGCCATACTATAATGCTCTACCATGACGACGAAATTGATCAGTGCGAAGATGTAGTAGAAGATACGCTTGGAGGCCGGCTTTAGGAAGCTACCGCCAATAATCAAGAGCATTACAAATCCCGCAAACGACATGACCGCATAGTACCAGTCGGATCCTCGAGTGGTGATGTGGATATCCACTGTACGGTTGTTGACCACGAAGGGGTTCACCAGGAGTGCTTTGTTTCCTCCCATATTGGATGAGCTACTGGAATATTTATCACAAAACAGGAAGGCAGCAGTAAGGCAAATATGTGGTGAAGATCTTTGAGAATACTGGACAATGTGAAGTTGAAGTATCACTGAAGATAATTTGTTCTAGGTTAAAAACTATTATCTCCTACTCTTTCGCTACGAAGTATTTCTTCAAGGAATGTAGTGCATATATATACCACCAGCCAGATAACGGTATTGTAATCATGATCCCTATTCCTAGCAACATTATTGACTTCACATACCGAGGGACTATGGATGATTGACTCCGCATACGCGCAAGATGCTAGAAGGTTGACGGCTCTTACGGGATTGTCCCAGGCACCTCCTCGTTCCGTGCAACATATTCCCAATGTAGATCATCAACACCGGATGAAGAAACCGTGCACTATACGCCGATCAGATCTCGAAAAAAAGAGTGTGTGCTGAGCCGTTCTCCTCCCGGAAGTAGAATTATAGGTCAGCAAAGAAAGTCTGCCCACGTTATGTCATATTTGAGGCGGTCTGGTGACCATCATTTGTTGTACACCCAATTTTTAGGCTTACTAGAGAGGCAATCACGGACCGAACGGATCCCCAGGTATAGACAACCCCAGCGGCCCGCCCTAAAGCAGTCACGCCGTACAGGGTTATAGGTCTTTGAGCGCGAATCGCTAGTCATTACACACGTTCAGTTCTGCGAATCGGACTGGCAAAGCCTTAAATCCGCCGAAGGTTTCCATCTGAGAGGGCTTGGCAGATATCACACTTCTTACAGGAGACATCTGGCTGGGGACATGAGGCAGAAAGCTTATAAGAAAAGTGACGGTAAGAGCAATACGGCTCAAGCTGAACAGGTTTACATCCAAATCCTTGAAAATTTGTCCAGTATCACGGACACAAGAAGTCCGTCGTCGCCTCTGTGTCTCCTTCTCCATCCGAGGGGAATGACTGCCAATCTGGTAATGGGCGTTGGTATTAGAAGCCCTCTCAATCAGATATTTACTTTTATTCTCTGGTAAGATATTGCCGTTTAGGTCGTGGAGCTTCTCGTAATACTCTCCATAGAACTTATTCTCGGTCATAGAGCAAATGCTTCTCCATCGAAGAATAACGAGACGCAACTCTGGGCTAGCGGCGGCACATCGTCGCCATCAGCAATGACCCTATCATGTAAACTCCCACGCAGATCCAGAAGCAGACGCTCGCTGACATCGACAACGTATTCCACACTGGAAGGTAACTGGCCACGTCCTTCACATGCTTTCCCAAATATTCAAAATATGACGACAAAACTGATGATTTGATGTCCCACCAGAAGTTATGCACAAAAGCTTATTGACAAATAAACTCAATAAAAAGGATTAATTCAGAGATAAAACAATGAGCAACTGAGATATTAAACAGGCATTCCACCAAAGTCTTCCGGTTTACAGCGTTGACCACACATTATGTCAATAATCAATGGTCTGAGATGGAATGCTGTTTCAAGAAAAACACACGTATGATTCACGGGAGCCACGAGAGTAGATAAATAGAGAAGCAGTTATGGTCTATCTTGGACTTCTAGGACCTCTGGGCTACCTCAATCAACCCTCCTATCTCTACCACCAATACGGCAATCTTAGCAGCAACTTTGCTAGCACTGTAGATATTTACATGTTGCCGTTTCAAGGATACTCATGGTGGTTCTGCAGTCACAGAACTCGTCAATGACACCTCATAGAACATGCCATCTTACGCGTTGCTTCCGGAGCTTTGAGGCACATCCTGGATACTATAAGCCATCTCCAAGATTATGGTGATTCCGAAATTGAACGCCAACATACTCGAGGCAGATCTCGCGCAAAGACGATTCAGTTTCAGTGAAATTAAAAAGCGATTAAAACAGCCGACCAAAGCAATAACAAAGTGAGAAGAGCATGGAAGCCTACGACGAAGGATTGCTAGTCGAGATGTGGACGTCGGTAATGACTTGGGAGAAAATATACCATATGTACGACAGGGCGTGGACATATTTAAGGCATTTCACGCCCTCAGAGAGATACCTGAAGCAGTTAGTAATGTGCTACGTCTGTCACAAGATCTAACAAGCCTGAGAATCATCCTAGCTACAATTTAACTCCGTTAGTAGTCTTTTCTGCTACGGCAAATAGCAGCGTGACATAAGGTCGCCATAGTCGCTCCAGCTCATTCCCAATAGAACATATCCCTATTCTCACCCATCTTAACTTACTCCACCTCGAGCGAAATTCGTTTGCAGACACTAGCTCGGAGAAGATAGACCATATACCCCAGCTTAAGTTTACCAATAAGACCTGTATAGCTGTTCATAACCTAGTGAGGTTGCCAACGGCATGGGATAGTCCATCCAGTTCCTTGATGCTCGGTCTGTTCTGATTTTAATTTGTCGGCATAAACTCGGAGAGTATGGTGAAAGCTGGAGAGTAATTACATGGCGAAACCCATTCATCTCGAATACGCTTTACGAATGCGGAATAAACGTCTTGGTTTCAAAAGAGTGATTTGAGAAATACGTGATTTCGGACTCTTTTGGACGAATTTCTATGAAACAGAAATCCTTGACATATGGACATAATTTGATTCAACCGTAGCCCTACCGATCTCAGCCAAAAGAGAAAAAGAAGAGCAACAAAGATGACAAAAAAGGACAAAAAACAAGAGACTAGTAGTAGAAGTAGCGGCATCAACGCCAGAATTTCAGTCAAATTTACATGACAATCCCCACACAACCAACTATAAAGGATGAGATGAGATGTCTTCTTCCAACTCTATCTAATTGTTGTAGCCTCATTTTGCTGACGCAATTGTTCCTGTGCCAGGGGCATACTGGCAGCGGTTGAATTGTCATCTAACTTTCTTTTACACCATGCCCGAAGTGCTTTGATCGCGTTTAAGATCATTGGATCCTTATCGGTCAGTGATGCTGATCGACTGTGACGATGCTGAGGAGTAGCAAGCGGCGGTTTGGCTTCTATCAGGCATGGTCGTCGCAGATGGTAGAATGTTTTGCGGCAGATGGGACAGCTGGCGTCCCGGCTGCAGAGCCAGCGGTCAATGCATGGCTGGTGAAAGATGTGTTGGCACCCCAGTTGACGGTAGGGGGCGAGCGGTCCCGGTGACTCCAGGCAAATCTCGCAGGTATCCGGAAGAAGATCTTTTGAATGCTCAGTTTCCTTTGTACTCACTCTGTTGATGACGTTCATGGGGAAATTAGCATACTGTATTTGAGGGCCCATTCCGGCGCCTCTACATAAGAAGGCATTCCAGAGAGGGCCAAGTCTCGTGTAGTCAGAGGGCCTTTATTTGTAGAGGACGGCACGTAGAGGATATTGGCAGACATTTGATGCTTGTATATACAGAGAAGATTGTAAGAGTTTATAGTCAGAGACCTTGCTCACACCGCAACCTAACCTCATAGTTGTCTTGTGCAAGACGAACAATATGGACAGCGTCGCTTATGTCTCCTGCACTACTCAATGCCATTGTATTGAAGCCTGATATATGTCCCAGAGAGCCTCAGAAATTCAATGTTATGACGCTTGTCTTTGAATCGCAGATCACCTGTCCGGTCCAACTCGGCAGGACGGGGCTTTAGGCGTCGGCCGGCTAAGGTGGAAACGAGAGCCTACTTCGTCGATCCAGCACAACCGTCTGATCCGGTCCAGACGAGTCACGTTCCTTCGCCACAATCATGCATGCTCTCGCCACCAGCTGAGCTCTTTCGGGTCCAGCTACCACTGGTGTGCCTATTTCTCTCCTGAAATCCTACTGGTCAAATAGTACTACCGCATTATCCGGCCTAGGGACGTAATAGCGGCAAGGATCACCACGAATTTCGTTACATGTCGAGGCAGGCCCTGTGCCTTCCAATCAAGTTAAGCATTACTTTTTTCTTTAAATTCATCAAGAGACACTGGAACCAGCACATGTTCTTACCCCGCACCTTAGTTTAACTTTGACCTCACCTTGACCCTAACTTGAACTAGGAACCATTGGTTCCGGGCAAGGTCAACCATCCAACTGTTTCTCAGGACGAGACTTCATCCCAAGACGTCGCCCAATTCTGGTTACATACAATGGCTAAGGGCACTTTGTTGATACGGTCTCGACGCAATCACAAGGCCCATGTAACAGCACCAGTTTTAAACCTAAGCTGGGATTAGAGCTGGCCTGGCTTGATCATTATCATTATTAATGACTTGGAAGGATATCTCGGAATATGTACCGTATTATGCGGTACTAAATATAATCGGTGGTAAATCAGTTTGCCGAAGTATCAACAAGGAATGACGTCCTTCGCTTCGTGCAGCGTTTTGTAGAAACGGAATATTTCAAGGTAGACGTGATCGGTCGACCTGCCCTCCTCTCAAATAGCCGATTCCGGGGATGCAATTTGACACAAGGCATTGTGAGGGTGGCCTGAATCAGATTCGGATGGTCTTCTTGCATGAGTCCCGTTTGTGCCGGAGTCTAGCGTGGTTGCTCTGGGGGATCCTCGGACCAAGTGTCGGGGACGAAGAAGGCACTTTTTCTTTCCTTTTTCATTGTCATTTGACATCTGTGAATATGGCGATCTTCTTATGCGCGTATGCGCAACTCTCGGCCCAACGGTCTCATGTTGGACTTCGTAGACAACGTCGCCACTTGATGCATCCATACTTATAAGCCCGCCCTGCTGGAAGTAGGCACATTCCCCAGATAGCAAACATTAGACATAACGATGAAGTCATCAACCAGAAAAGGAGAAATTAAACTGCGTCAGGTGTTGATTAGTGGTTGCAAATGATGTTCAGGGATCACTAAAAGGTCCCCTCTGCGGTTGTCACGGACCACGCGGGACACAGAGTTCTAATGAAGACAAGCCGCTGCAGTATAAGAAAGGGCATCATTGAGTGCCCTTACGTGATGTTGTTGAGGACATGAAACAGGCATTGTGGGATGTAAACCCACTTTGTCGAGAACGGAAAAAAGAGCTACGAATTCCTTTCGCCTCGCACCTCCTCGCTCTCCCACCACGAAGACCCTTCGACGCTTCAACGCTTGAAGTTGCGCCACGACTATTGTAGCCGACTTCCGCCCACCTGATTTAGAGCCTCCTTATCCCCCTCCTCCTTTCCTTCTATTCTCGTGGCTCGATCAACTACGTTGCGGTATGGAGTGAGGCTGTTTGGGTGGGTCGGGGCCTTTGGAGGCATTCTCCTCATCGAGGCGAACATCTCAACGAGCACGGCCTTCCGAGATGCCTATCATGCTCCAATAATAATCACATCTTTTGGCGCTTCCGCCGTTCTTCTGTTTGGAGTCATTGAGTCGCCCGTGGCTCAACCGCGCAATTTCGTGTTCGGGTATTTCTTGTCAGTCCTGTTTGGAACGTGTGTTAGGCGATTGTCTGTCCTAAATGATCAGTGCCAGAGCTACATCGATAACAATGCCTTTCATCCATCCACGTTTGTTACCGGAGGAGTATCCATGGCGAGGTCCCTCTTGGTAATGCCAATCATCGGAACTGCGCATCCACCAGCGGAAGCGACAGGACTGAACGCAGCGGTGGAAACTTAAGTAGTGACATTGTCGTGGCCGTATTTGCCTGTGGTATTCGTGTCATCATTCATATGCTCGGTTGGGCACTTATCATCAACAACGTTGGTCGTCGGCCTTACTCACTGCGTTTGTGGGCTGCAGGCCCTGTATTTATCTTTAGTCCTGACGAACAACGCGGTGAATCTGCCTCTGATCTGTAAGAAGGAGAGTACATTGAGGAAAGCCGAGAGGAGCGCGAACGGGGAGCATTGGACCTCGAAGACTTCACCAAAGAGGCGGAGATTAAAGGAGCCAGCAAACCAGAACTACCGCCAGGAGATTCTCGGGATCCTGGACCGGCCTATTTAAGGGGCGCCTTGGATGCGGCAAGTTAGACGCTTCCCAGCTGTGGAGCTAATAAAACAGGAGGGTCTTACTTTTAAATACAGCACAGTCAACCGCGCATATAACGAACAATAAAATCCATGGCGATGGGTTCCAAATTGCCAGGGCATCCTTTTAGCCAATGATGGCTTGGAAATATACTTAATTATTTAGATATAGTTTTCTCATTAAATATAATTTTCTACTTATGTTCCTATTTATATCAAGACTTACAGCAAGATTCACGAGACAATTGATTATTATGGAAAAGGTAAGAAAATCAGCTACGTCCGCACATTCCTCCATGCTTGCCTTTACCTAGATCTTCAGATATTATCTCAAACATTGTTCCAGACTGTTTGTGGGTTTCAAGTATAGTCCAAGTTGTTAGGCAAAGTGACTCCTACACTGTGTCATCCGGAGTAGGAATTGCACCGAGTGGGAAGCGGACGAACGTGGTATCACTGATCATGAGGCCCGACCCACCGGCGTAGAAGGCGATGCTGGCGCAGATCACTGTGAATGCACCACCGGCCTTGTTCACCCTTACACTTGCCGTGGGGTGTTCGGTAGCGATAAAAGCTGCAATAGAAAGAAATAGGAAGGCCAAGACAAGGAAGAAGAAGACGCCGAGGATGGTATAATTAGTCCTCAACGCTGCAATAAAAAATATGAACGTCAAGATACACCATGTGATCAAATAGACTCCGAGGGAAAAGGTGTATGCCCTTTTATCCCCTCCGTATGCAGCTTCAAGGCCTAGTGAAGGCACGAGAAACATGGCGTAACTCAGCCAGAATGCGCCGTACGAGCAATGTACCGTGGTGCCAAATGTATTGCCAACTCGATATTCCATTATGCCAGCGACAAACTGAGCAAACCCGCCCATGAAGATCGCCAGGCCGAAAACTGACTGGTCAGGGCCAATGCTTCCTTCAGGGTTGAATCCCGGTAAGCTAGGTGTATCGTGTTAGCAATCATGATTCGAATATAAGATAACAGAAAAGACAATGCATACCCGACTCCGCATTGGTATAAACCCAAAACAAAAGTGGTCACCGCGAATCCCAACAAGCCAAGAGGACCTGGATTGGCAAGTTTCTGGAACTCAGGTGACGTGACTTGAGAGACAAAGGCTTGGTGACGAGAAGCCCTTGGTTGCTCCCCATTCACCCCTTCCGGTTTGTTTCCGGGTGGGTTGGGGACTTGAGAGACGTAGGCGTGACGATGGGGGGTCCATGAGGTCTCTCCATGCTCGTTCTCAGGTTTGTCCTCATGGACGCCCGCTACATTTCCATCATGAGTAAAAGACATCTTCTCGTTATAGCATATATGCTTGAAGACTGATAGAGTTTGATTACGGACTTGCTACGATATACAAGGGGGAATTTGCATCTTATATGGCAGACATGTTCAAGAACGGACAGGCTTGCCTACCAATGTAGTCGATCACTGGTACCCAACGTCATAATTTGCGGAGAAAACCCTAATTTTCCGGTTAATTGCTTGGGTCGGATGTAACGGAAAACCTTCTTACTCGTCAATGTCGTCGTGGCCTTTTGACATCGTTCAAGGGTATACCAAAAACAATACCTCCATAAACCAATAATTTCCGTACGCCCGAGACTTTATCCAATACCATAGAAGTAAGCTTTTTCAAACAACCGGTGATCGACGTTCGCGGACGCATCCAAGGATCATCCCCCTTCGAGCCCCGCACCGAAAGTATGCTCGGTACGGCCAGGAAATACCGTGCAAAACAATATCCATGCATAACTGTCCTGGATCACAACTCCACAACTCCGCCAACTTGTGGCCTAATGAGCTGCTTCAATATCTTTGATCGTAGGAATGAGATCTTTAATCACGTCGTCGAGAGTGAGCAGCCCGTGCAGCGGTATAGCAGCGGTATATGTTGATTGAGTCTACCTAACGGTCAAGTTCCTATACAAATGTTCAAACAAACTAAACAACTTCAGAAATTGTAGACCACATTGAAATATATAGGGCAACAAATTCACAGCACCTTAGACTATTTTTGGAAATCGCTTGGACTCCGATCGTGGAACAGAAAGACTCGCATGTGAGGTGGACACGGGCATACAAGGTATATGCTGTAGCATAGCATGTAGTCGTTGCTAGGAATGAATGGCACTTAGTTAATGGACTCCAGCAATTATTTCTTCTGATTAGAGTAGATTTATCTCCCTTAGAAGCCTAACAAATGTGGAATGGCGCGAGCAAAGGATCGAATGCACGTGACCTGAGCGAGCCCTATAGACTGATTTCGAGCCACAGTGCTTCCCACAAGCAGTGATTGAACAACCTTATAAAAGGGATAAAATAGCTCAAAGATACATAACACTATGATTTAGTAAACTAAATAAAGACAAGAAGGGACCACGAGCTACTGGGCAATTCAAGGGACGACTTACAATCTTGATGAAGGCTGGAATAGTTCTCAATTCCAGATGGTTGAAAAGGAGGGTTATCAAGTAACCCTTTGGCCAAATAAGAAGCGGTATCCCATGCATGAGTTACAGACAAAGTAAAACTTCACGCCCTAGCGCTCAAGGATGGCATACCATCTGCTAGATACTGGACCACTGTCAACCCTGAACACATATATCCGAGCATCCCTATATTGACAATGGATTTCTCAAAATCGGCATTCTTGGCCAAATAATACCTGATCTGAGAACTCACTTACACCTCGAACAATGTCAACTCCTTTAATAGGAATAAAAAGGGTAACAACAATATCACAACTTATACTTAGTGCAATATGACAATTTGCGCAGTGTTTCACCAGGCTTAGACGTTGTGGATGACATCAATGCCTTCAAAGCGCAGTTCAAATAGTTTTTTGAACCACAAAGTGAAGAATTAAAAAGACTCTGTTGGAAATTTGAAGAAGGATTTGATAGACTAGAGGACCTTTTGCGGACAATGGAGAACAAACGATAGAAGGTGAAGTTCTTCTCCTGTTCTCACTCAGAAGAAAATGAGGCCATTAGAGGCGCGAAAATTGATCACAAATTACTAAAATGCATAGTGCTCAACAAGGTCGGATATAGCCCATGTAATGCCCCCACAAATTGTTTAAGTAGAAAATCTCCACCACTGTCGGACAAGTATTGAACGCCTTCATGTAGAAAACAAACTCAAGTAAATATAATAACAATATTACACTTTTCTTAGCATGACTAACATTGAGAAGGAAAGCAAGTATTCTCTTTTTCAGGAGTAACAATCAATAGAAAACGTATCTTATTTTCAACATTTACAATATAAAGAATTTATTAGGAAATTTTTAAAAAGACTTAATTATTATATGTTTTATAAACAGTTACTTTATATTAATCAAAATGAATTTGATAGTCATTAGGAAAGAAGAGTATGATGACAGATCTCTACTTCGAACTACAATTTACTGTTTCATGTAATACATTCGAAGTTTGAGGTTTCGGCTTTTTCTAACGATCATGATTGAAGTTACATCGCGCGGCCATGCAATGTAGGCGAAATTCTGATGCATTGCGGATGTTATTATCTATTTAAAGGTTTGCGGTGACCTATTACTAATATCTAACTCTCTGTTCGATTACTTTATTCCCCCTCAGTAACATAAAATGTTCTATATGACTCCAAGATTTGAAATCCAATTAAAACTCTCACCTTATTCATTGACCCGTCATCCCTCCATCGACTGATATACTTGTTCCCGTCATAAAATCACTTGCTGCACTAGCCAGGGAGAGGACTGCGCCCCTAAGATCTTCCGGTGTCCCCCATCTGCCAGCCGGGGTTCTCCCAATTATATAGTCGTTGTACGCCGGATCTTGCATGAGCTGAGTGGTCAATGGTGTCATAATATACCTGTTCAAAACATTATTAGCTTCATCTTGACCTATCCGTCGAGATGTTAATAGGCCGCTCACCCCGGACAGATACAGTTCACCTGAATCCCCCGGCCAGCCAACTCGTTACTGAAAGCCTTTGTCATTTGCAGAACACCCCCTTTTGAGCACGCGTAAGGTGAAACATTGTACATCCCCTTGAATGAGGTTACGGATCCAATATTGATTATTTTGCCCGGTCGATTGCCAAGCACTCCTAGTTGCTTCGCAAACTCCTGACTTGCCACGTAAGTTCCCTTCAGGTTCACGGCGAATATTTTGTCAATCCACTCATCTTGGACATCCTCTATCGGACCTCGTTTGTTCAAACCGGCACAGTTCAACAATATATCGGGTACGATTCCTGATTTCCAAATGCGGTCGAATGTATTCCGTAACTGCGCAGAGTCCGAGACGTCACACTCGAACGCATGAAATTGACGATTGAGCCTTCGGATAATCATAGCCAATGTTTTTATGTTTGGGTCGTTTTCCAAGTGGATGGCGACAATGTGGGCACCAGCTTCGGCCAGTGTGTGTGCCATTTCGAGACCAATTCCACCAGTGACGCCCGTTGCGATAACTGTCTTATCTTTGATGGAAAATAGCTCGGCGTACGATGGCCGGCTTGAAAAAACCTCTGTGGGTTGATGTTCTCCCATTTTCTCAATCAGAAAAGTCTATTCAGCTTGGCTGGGTAGCCGGATGATTGTCTATCTTGGAATTAAGCAAAGCTTTCATTAAGTACAGTCTCCGCAATATATATCCCTATCAGCAGCAGCTTCAAAGTCGAAATATTCAAGTAGGAAACATGATGTCTGCCAAATCCACATATGTACATCCATGCTCGTGTCGAGTCGGATGCGGTCTAGGGATTCGTTCCGGCGGAACAGGATAATTCACCTATGGGGAAAAAAAAAATCAAAATCTGAAGGCGGGGAAAAAATCAAGCGGTTCTAATCGGATTAATCATACTTTTTTTGTCTGTAATTAAGAAAATTCCCCGCATTTCAGCATTGTTAAATACACGACGAAAGTGAGAAGGGTCGTTGTTATATCGTTTCCTGTCCTTTCCCAACCCACGCCAATCCTTCTCGCTCAACCCTCCCAAGTCAGCACAATATCCAATAAAATATAGCAAAACAATGCCATCTGAGCGACCAAAGGCGGAAAAAGTCCCCTACCGTGGGGAGCCTCTGCCCAATGTTCCCGAAGACCTTGTTGTTCCCGGCGTGCTCGATCTCGACAACACCGATGAAAAGCTGTGGGTGCCACAACAAGACAACGTGTGGTTCCGGCCCCTTGTTCTGAGCGTCTCACAAGGGTACTGGGTCAATCTATTGCGAGTGCGCAAGGCAGGAATTCTTTCAAGGCATCGCCATTCTGGGCCGGTGCACGCGACTACGCTCCGTGGACGATGGCACTACTTGGAACACGATTGGTGGGCAGTTGCTGGAAGTTATTCGTATGAACCACCTGGCGATATTCATACTCTCGAGGTGCCCGAGGGTTGCGATGCAATGATTACCCTTTTCCACGTTACCGGATCTTACACATATGTCGAGCCTGATGGAACAGCAATTGGGGTGGAGGATGTTTTCAGTCAAATTCAGAGTGCCAGGGATCACTACGAGAAGGTCGGGCTGGGAGCTGATTATGTGAACCAGTTCCTGCGATAACGTAATTCACACCCGAGTTGCCCACCCAACCGAGTTGCCCACTTCCGCCCGCCTACACATCAACATCCAATTCTCTATATTCAACGCGTCAATATGTCACTAACTCATAATAAAAGCCTATCAAATTATTAGGAACAAGAGAGCTGTATTGAGTTAACAATTGATAATTTAAAAAATAAGAAAATTCACTCTATATGATGAGCAGCAGAGATCTATAGTGTTTTTTACAGAATATTTTAAAATTAATTTAACAGTATATCTTATTAATCTAATATACATACTAATAAATATAAATTGATTAAATTTAAAGAGAAATTGTTTATTAAGTGAATATTAGATTAAAATAAGTATAAATTTCTTTTTTAACTCTCTTTTGTATAAGATATGGCTAATTATCTTCTTTTATAACATAAAAATCAATAAGTTAGAAAGAACTAAGTTATTAATCTAGTATGATACTGTTCAGACCTTAAATTATGATTCTTATAAAGATATAATTATAAGTGTGCCAAATATAAAGATCTAAAGATAATCCAAGAATATTTCAATTATATATAAGAGGCTATATTGTAGTATAAAATTATATTAGAGGATATTTATAATTTTGATAAGATTGGTTTTGTTATAAATCTCTGTGCCACTGCAAAGGTCATAATTAGTAATGATTAATATGGCTGGCTGAAGCTATTATAATCTGGTAATTAAGAATAGGTAACTATAATTAAGATAATTAATTTTATAGGATAGGTTTTATCTTTATATATTATCTTTAAAGTAGCTAAATATCTTTAAGAAGGCTGGTTTGAGATATTATCTATTAATTAGAAGCTTAATATTAGTGAAAATAGCTGAATGATAGATAAGATTAGTATGGACTAGCTTTTTAATTATTTTATTCCTTATATAATTAGCTGTATAGTTAGACAATATTAAATGTTAATTTTTAATGGCTATAGAAGTTATTTAATAATTAAATTTGACTATATATGTATTAAGAATAATATTATTTTAATTTATATATCTTTACACTTTTTATATCTATTATAGTCTCTTAATATAAGCTGCTTTGCTGTTTTAAAAAAACAATATAGATGACTTATTAAGAACTAGATAAGGAATGGCTTTAACTATGTTAATAAGACTGACTTTCTTACTGTGTTTCTAGAGGTCTGTACGGCGGTTTATAAATTTAAGATGATTTAGAATGATTTCATAGCAACTAGATTAGTGCCTTTTGATTCAGAACAAATAATTTAATATTTTATTATTTAGATAAAGATCTTAATATTATTTTCTAGTTAATTAAGTGATACTTAATTATCTTGTTTATAAATATCTTAAAATACATGCTAATTTAAGCGCCAGTTGAGTATAATTAAGAGATATATAAGCTAGTGTATAGAAAATCCTGGTCCTTTAGTTAATGAGGCTATTAATTAGGTGGCTAAAGTGTATGAGATAATTATCAATAGTTTGTTATTTCTAGAGAAGGAATTTTATAAGTTATAGGCTTTATATAAAAAGGAGAAGCAAAAGCGTTGCAGATCTAAGACTTAGATATCTTATAATCAAAGGATTATTAGAGAGGAAGTCTAGAATCTTGTATAAGGCCAGGTTAAGATATTTCAATCTATTACTGCCGCTCTGGCTGAGCCGGAGCTTCTAGCCTTTCAGGTGCGTGTACGCCGCCTATATAAGTGTAGTAATTGTGGAACTCTTGGGTATAAAATTAATCAATATCCTAATTGTACTAGTAATTGAATTTTTGTATATAATTATTATAAGTGGTTAAAAATTGAGCTTCAAAGTCAATATAGAGCGCATTCCCGGGCGGAGGTGGGCAACTCGGTTGGGTGGGCAACTCGGGTGTGAATTACGTTATTGCTTCTACTCCTTATATAATCTCTACAACCAATCAAAAGGCTCCAATTTGAACCCCATTTATACAGCCTTACAAATCAGGCATTACCCCACACAGTGATTCCAAATACTCGGATTACTCCCAATTACCCATTTTGCCTATAAATCTTACCTCCTAGCCTCATGATAATAGACAGAACAATCAATCAAACACATGCAATTTTGCTAGTCAATTGTTATTTGCAATATCAATCTATCTCACACGTAAAGATTCGATTAATAGCCAATCTCACCTCCACGGATTCACGCCAAGAAGGCCGGGAATCCAAAACGTACCTAGGTAGCTAGCTATACGAACGTTATTTTCCCTGCCAGGTGGGGGTTTCCTCTTTGAGCTGCCGCCACAAGGGCGCTCATGGTCCTCTCACTGAACGATTTCAGTCTGGACTCTGGGCTCTCGTTCACTAATCAGCGGTTTTTAATTCGGATATCAGAGGATTTTGGATAATGTTACTAGCGCCTGGGTGTGGAACGAGGGCCTGAGCGACTCACACTGGCTACAGGATGGCACGGGTATTAGGTTAATTAACCATATTATAGCCCCATGGCTAGCGCTAGTATTCTAGTATTCCCCGATTCGTCAGGATTTCGTGACTGCACTGAGAGTACCGTAAAGGGGCTGATCAAGACACCACTCTTTGACTTGCCTTACCTCGCCTCCTTAGGTGTCTACTGTGTAAAGAGATACGTAGATGACCTTTTCGAATCAAGTCAGGCCTGTCAGCCACACGTCGTAATTGTTCTAGAACTAGGGGTCTGTGTTGACGTTTCCATTCTTGAACTTTGTTGTCAAAGCATATTTCTCTCAGGTTGTTGGTTCGGCGAACTGACTCAGGGTCCTCTGCCGCCCACAATGCTTAAATATCATGCTTTACGCTCATAGCAAGGAGGCTGAATCTGCTTGACTCCCAGCAGATCATTGGACCTCTACGGATGGCTACTTACCTATAATCTTAATTCTACCAGAAGAGGACGCGCAAATTTGACTCCGGCTGAGAGCTTCGGGAATTCTGAACGAAATCATTAGCTGTGGGTTATGGTTGGGAAGAGGACAGACGAGGGAAAAGGAACAAAAACAAAATCAGCATCATTATCACAACAAACGAATCAACACACAAATTAGAGAAGATCACACCTATGAAGACGGTATCATGAGTTCTACAAGTGCAGAGATTATGGTGTCGAAGAGCCAGGTACTTTCCACTGGCTATGCTACCATGGTCATCACCACAGTCTTCACTGCAGCTCGATTCGTTCTTCGCTGCACGCACCGAATGGGAGAATTCCAGATTGAAGATGGTTTCTGCCTACTATCGTGGGTTTCATTTTTAGTAATGGCCATTTTATACACAGTCGTGACGCCCCCGTTGTATCGACTCGATACCGCCCTCGCAACGGGGGCAGTGTACACGAATATAGAAAAGGATGGACTCTTCGTTATTCAGATTTTCTTTGCGAACACGTTGATATTTTGGATTGTGCTCTGGTCAGTGAAACTGGGCCTGTTGTTCTTGTACCGAAGGCTTTTTACTGGCTTGCCAGACCAGATGAGATGGTGGTGGGGGGTATTCATCTTTACGCTTCTGGTGAGTTTTATTTCTCTTTTTCCTAATTAGGGACCAACGGGAGCTTCCAAGGTTTATAAGCCCGTAAACACTAAGGTTCCTCCATCCTGATCAGTGTCGGGAATCCTGCGTTCCCGTTACTTGATAAAAGGCACAATATCATCCTCAAAATTGATAATATTGCGGTCTATGTTAAGGAGGGAAGGAGGAATCTTGGTGTTGACTGGGCTTATAAACCTCGGAAATCCCTATCGGTTCCCCAATTAGGTACCCACTGCCAAATGGAAACAACACTTTCCTTTAAACCATATCCGTTTAGCTAAGTTTCCTGTTCTTCAAGATGTTTGTGGGATGCGTGATCTCAAATTTCGTCTCCTGCCAGAGTATGCATGCATGGTTTACACCTGGTGAGTATCCTTTTCAGCATCTTTTATACGCATCTGGAAAGCACCAACCTCTAATATCAGCTTCATTTCTCTTCCATTAGGATTATGCTCCACTCATCGTGACTCGGTCGCCCAAGTCGCCAGTCTATATTTCTCTTTCGCCGTCGACGTCGTCTCCGATATCATGATCATGTTGCTTCCCTGGAAGCTGATTTGGCTAGTACGTCTGCCTCCCCGAGAGAAACTCGCACTGAGCGGAGTATTCTGTGTCAGCCTTGTGTGTGTCGCCATGGCAATTGTACGCACAGTGCAAGTTGGGCTAGAGTCCAGAAGCGATACAACCCCATCGAGTTCATGGTTGATATTTTGGGGTGAGATTGAGGCTGCAATTGGTGTGTCTTTATGATAAAGCTTACTTTAAATACACGGGAAAATGTTCTAACATATTCAATTTGTAGCCATCGTCGTCGGAGCTCTTCCTTCGTTTGCTATTTTCTTCCGTCGCCAACAACATTCCAGACGATATGGAAACTATCCAACATATCCAACGCCAAGCGGCAACAGTCAATTGAACCCATCGCGAGGGATCCGACTGACTGACCACTCCGAGAGCGACCGTCCGATGTACAACCATTCTAAATCAATCAAACTAAATAGAATTAGTATTACCAGGACAATAGAAGTACATTCCGTCTCTTCAGTTGCGTTTAATTATCAATGCTAACAAGAACGAACTAGGTATCTCGAACAAATAAAGAAAACGATGATATTGAAATGGACCCCTTGCATGACTCCTATGCAACATGAAAAATGTCATATTTTGTTGAAATTCGTGCTCTGTCATTATTATCTGTAGAAACATCAATAGAATTATGGGTTTCTGGGCGCTGGCGATAGTGTAAATGAATATCTTATTTCTTTACCTACTACGTTTAGCAATTTCTGTGACATGAAAATACCCTCAACATTTATTTCTTATAAAAATTCCAACAATCCCTGGAAGGCGTGCCCGGCAGTAACCATGGCAGAAGTACCCTTCCAAGGTCCCCTAAACTTGCATTTACTATCAGAAATCAATCATAAATATTTAATTTGGAGCTTTTATGAACATAGTTAGCAATATAATATACGGTTTTGGGAGACCCTTCTTTGCCTAATATGGCGCCTATCAACAATAATTATCTATGTTTAGAGCCCCCTCATACCCATATTAGACATCAATACTGTTCTTCTTGTAAAATTGCAGGAGGTCTTTAAATGATGTTGGTTGTTCTGATTCTGGTGTTTTATATGTATTCTTAAGACCTCCCGCCTGCTATACAATCGGCTCCCGCTCGGTGTCTCTTCTACCACCCTCTCGTCTACCTCGTTAAAGCCGTTCTATATAACAGTGACCTCACGGATTTTCGAAACTTCCCATGCTACCCGTTCGATCTCCTTAAAGACACATCCTTCGCGCTCGAGTGCCTTGATAATCGCTCCTTCTAAAATATCAACTGTACTACAAACCGAGACAAGTGAATCGAGATCTTCCCACGAGGCTGGCCAAGCACCACTGGAACCCTGAGGATCTTCGTAGGTCTTGGTTCTTTGTAACCGTTCCTCCACAGGACCAAGGCGGTTATATTGTCCAGCACGAGGCCCCCCGTAGCAAAATTGAGGCAGCTGGAGTAAAGGAAGATAAATATTACACTGTTCGTCTAACGAACAAGTGTCTTGGTACGCACTGGTGGGCGCACAACAGCCTAGAGCAGCTTGAAGGTTTTAGGCTTAGGTCGTTCAAGGATGAGTCAATCGAAGAAATGGAACGGCAAGATCCAGTATGGGCAAAGGAGAGGGAGTAGGGGCTATAAGAAAACTTTGGTAGTATGCCTTCATGTATGGTGAGCAGCCGAATATGCTAGCAGTGATGGTTGAGGGCGAGGATGTAGACATAGAAATCGTCTGATCTGAAGGGGGAAATTAGATTCGTCGACCTATTCTTTTCGCTTCCTTTGAAGTTTTGATGGAGTGGGGGAGTGGACATCTTGGAGATCTCAAGATGCCCCGGAAGTTCGAACCGGGGAATGGAGATAGCTCTTTGACTCAACGCATGGTTGGTTCTGCCCTGGTGGGAACAGACATTGCCGGAGACAGTCAAGGTCGTTCAACAGCCGCATTGGGAAGGCCGCGTTGGGAAGGATATCAAAAGAAATTCTGCAAAGTTCAATCTTTGAAATCTACTTTAACATGTCTTTTCCTCCTACCCGGTTTGTTCAGACGGGCATGTACTACGGTATGTGCCACTACTCACAAGCGATACTCCAACACCAAAAAAGTACAATATTCATTTTGTTTTATGATGCTGTTTAATTTTCCCCATCTATTGCTGTATTTGTGCAGCAGTTGTGCATTTGCACAGGCTATAAATTTGCACGAACTGTGTTGAATATCTTGGTGGGTTGTGTTATTCAGTCCATCAGCCCTCTAGACTAGAAGAACAATGAACAACTTTATACCTTTGAACCTACTGTAGTTGTGCATTTTTAAAGGCTATACTTGTGTAAGAGCTGTACAATTGTAAAATTATTTATTAAACTACAGTAGACTCAAGGGTATGAAGTTCATCGTTATTCTGCCGGACGACGGATTATACACAGCATATATGTATAGACCCATATCAGAACAACAATAAACATAGAGATATTTAACTACATTCAGCAGACAGTATGTTTGCCGCTCCTACCTGTGAGGGATCTGATGGAACTCTAGAAGTTCAAAGCGCAGACCCCATCAACCAGAACGCATTTACTCCCGTTGCTCGACAATGACAGCAGTCTTTTCCTCTGTGCCACTAGCGGCCTCCTCATCCCCCGAGTGGCCGTGAAGACCTATATCCGTTTCGGTAAGTGCATCCATGGTTTTCACATACGACGGCACGAAGTTGACGCAGATAGCATAGGACAGAGAACCGACGAAGAAGATCAATGGCACAAACATAGCGGTACCAGTGCCGTAGGCGTCGGCGGTCACGCCTGTCAAGGGCGGGACACTAGAGCAGGGTCTGTATCAGTAAAAACTAACAAAAAGAGCTGTCAGATAGAAAGAAACTTACCAAGCACCCCCAATCACACCTCCAACGATATACCCCGAACCACGCTTCGTATGACGGCCGAGACCCTTCATACCAAGCGCAACAATTGTGGGGAAGCAAATAGACTCAAAGAAAAGAGTAACATAAAGCATGCTCATGCCGATATTGCCGCGCTCTGTGATGGAAGGTGCGAGGAAGACCATAACCATGACCATGTAAAAGCCAAAAACCCAACGTGGTCGTAAGAAATACATCAAGGCTACACCAGCAAAACGGCCCACGGCAAAAGCTGCTTGCGCTCCTGCCAGGAAGTTGGAAGCAGTTGCTGAGCTGGTGTTTGGTCGTGTTTCCGTTACATAGTTGATGAAATAGCTAAGAAGCGGGGACCCCGCGTGTAAGTTAGTTTGCACAATCTGTAGTTCAAATGCACTCATCGCTACTAGGAGCTCCACTTACCCCGCAATGGCTACTTGTGCACCACAGTAGCAAAACTGAGCAAAAGCCGCATGGAACAATTTGTATTGCTTCCAAAACGGCTTAGTGTCTTCATTGGCATTGGCCTCATTTGCTTGAATGGCCATGTCTGCGTCGGTAATTTCAGGGATGCTAGACATAAAGAAAATACCGGCCAAAGTGAATACGAAGATGGCAATGGCCATGTAGACCCACTGAACGTTCTGCAGAGCTTTCTGATCATCAAAGGTGAAGAATACGTAGGAGGCGAGAACTGGTGAAATGACAGTTCCAACACCGTTGAATGCTTGCGAAATGTTGATACGGATCTCTGCGTACTTGGGAGGACCACAAACTAGACAGAAAGAGAAGTTAAACTCTGAAGTTGTCAAAGCATGGATTCAAACTTACTGGTGATGTAAGGGTTTGCAGCAGTCTCGAGGGATCCGAGGCCGTTTCCGATGATGAAAATACAAGCACAGAAGCCACCAAAGCTTTCATGCTTGATAGCAGGGATAGCAAGCAGAGCGCCAACACCTATTTTGGGAGTATTAGAGTTCACTCTAGATCTAGTAAGAAGTGTGAAGTTCCTGAACGGATGGGAACGGGGTAAGTTCAGGGTCACGTGATGGAATCGCACCGTATAGACATAAACCCCAGATGAAGACAGCACGGTAGCCAAAGTGTCGCAGAATCCAAGCAGCGTGGCCAAGAGATGCCAGTGGATAAGCGCTAAGCGATAGTCAGGATTAGGAAAGAGCAGAATAAAAGGAAGAGGTGATTACATACCCAAACTAAGCGGCTTGAAGACCGGATGAACGTGCCTTGGTGATGTTCAGAGTTATTTGAAAATGTTTGTTCAAAGTGTCCAGAAGGCTGTAAGAGAACCCCCAGAGGAAGAACAAGATGGTAACCAAGGCAATGGGATACAATGACTGGCGCAGTGTGACCTCGGGTCTATTCCTTTGATCATCGCGAGAGCGCAATGATCTCTTTTCCCAAAACTCCTTGCTCGGCATTGTATCTTTCAGTTTATAAGACGAAGATAAGGGAACAAAAAGGGCGAAACACCGTGGTTATGGCTCGAAATGGTCGTTGCAGCTGTGAACATTGGAAAAAAGCCGGGGCAGGATGTAATCTTTATAGAACCTATGCATGTAAGTCTCAACAACAATCCACGATCTCGCCAAGGGCATCATTGCCAACGTTCGAGCCAAAGTCACGGAGATGTGAGTGAATCAACAGATGGTCACGAGACATCTGAATACTCATTAGACCAGCCTGGAGCCAGCCACTTTTCTACGGACGTATATGAACATTGACCTTAGGACAGGGTACGGAGTATATGGTAGGTATTTTCCAATTGGCGGGAAATTGTCTGTGGTGCCATGGATCCAATCAAAAATCTACCGAATGTGGAAGGCTTAGAACCTTATTCGATAAGGTTTGTGAGCCTCATTACTGAATGACCGTTTTCGTTCATTGTCATCCTGCGTTCAGAGTAGACCCAGGAAAATTGTGGGCTACTAAATTATTAATTGGATCTAGGATTGGTCATTATGTTCACAGAACGCGCGGAGTATGGTAGCCTACACTTAGGCGATAGAATTCGTATTTTATGATTTTTACATATACGCAAACTGGTGGATTTGGTACGGGAACTAGCACATGATTTAGTACCCGCCAGATCACGTAACTACTACATCCGATTGGCTATCACAGCGTAAGGCAACATTCCGTACTTCTTCAAAAATTGGTGGATAGCAAGTGGCAACAATCGGTCGTACTCTACTGGGTAGTAGTTAGTACAATTAATTATCCAACTGATAAAACGTTACCCCATATAATCGGTTTGCTGGAATAGTTAGGATGGTTTGTGTTAGACGAATTAGACCGAAATATACATACAACTTTAGAACGCTTCTCACAGACTTGGTGCGCAACAAATAGTCAAAATCACTTACGAGGCTTTGGACTTCGAGCATATAAACACGTTTCTGCTATACTTTGGAAAGAGCATTGATATTGTTTATGGAAATGGACGGCCAACTGAAGCTCCCCCC